>VOQK01036017.1:5766-17205 GCA_015052645.1 Benitochromis conjunctus
TTTAAATATATTGTATCTAAAACTGATGAAAACACTTGAAATCAGTTTTTTGAACTGTAATAAATTTACTGTGGTGGGAACTGTGATGGCCGTCTCTCTAAAATACTGCTGCTGTGCTCAGAGATGCACAGACTGATAATGAATATTAGCTTTCCCACAAACAAGGCACCCTAGCCTTTTGACATCATGTCAAATCAGAAAATAAAAAAATAAAAAACATGAGAAAGACTGAAGGAAAACATTGGTGTTTTTTCCACACATTCTTTTTTATTTGTAAATCATAAAAATGAAATTTTTTTTATATATAAAACATACACATCATTTGAGCCACATCTGTTGTACAAACAAGAAATGTTGCAGTGAATGCTTTACTTTTTTCTGATTTTCTTGTTTCAGTGGAACACAGAAGTTGTAAACAATCAGCAATTTTTTCTCCTGTTAATACTGACAAGGAAAAAAACCCGAAATAAATAAGGAAAAAACAGCTTCACTGGACAATGAAAAGAAATCTGGAGTGAGGCGGGACTGAGCATGGCGGGCCGGGCACAGACGCTGAGTTTGAAGCACAGAGAAGTGTTCAGACGATGACTTTTAGAGCTATCGCCGTCCCACTGCACGGTCCCCTCGTCACGTAAAGTACTAATCGCTCCTTATTATAAGACTTGGCCCCTTTATTCAGTGGATCAAATAAAAACCCCGGGAATGGCTGCTGAGTATTTACAGGGTGCGACTTTCTGTGCATCTGAGATTATTCTCCATGTCGTCTGAAATCATTATGTTGAAACATAATTCATATTTTCATAGATCTGATTTGTACATATTTATTCATACATCGTCCCAGCCCCTCGGAGGTATACTATGATATGGAATAACAGTAAGAGGGGCTGCGAGGTCTGCTCAGTACAGTACATCTTCCAGAGACATCAATGTAATCTTGGGATTCGGTTTGAGAGACATTCAGCACCGGACTGAAGGACGTGGACTGGACTGCAGTTGATTTAGATGTCTTCGCGTAATGGGAATGGCTTCAGTTTCTTGGTTTTATCTCTTTAATAGTCAAGTACGAGCAAACTGTACAACTGCATGCAACATACAAGCGGCCCTACAGTATGTGGAACTAACACGCGTATCTAGATTTTTTTTGTTTGTTTGTTTACAAAAATGTGCATGCAGCTTGGAACGGGTTCCAAAGTCATGCTGCCCCGCCCCCTCCGGGTGGGAGGAGCCTGCAGGCCGAACGGAGGATGAGCATTGGCGTCCCGACGGATGGGTCTGATTGGCCCACATTCACCGAGATGCACGAGGAAAGAACTGTGACAATATTTGTTGTTCTGTTTGCCTCCGAACGTCGAGACGAAACGATGAAGAGAACCGGTGACGGGAGGATTGCTGCTTTTTGTCCATTTTTTGTTTTTGATTTTTTTAGCTATGTATTATTTTTTTTTCTTCAAAACGTTAAACTTTTTGTCGTAAAAAAATCAAGCTCTTGTGCTTGTGTTTAAATTTAAAAAGAAACAAATGTTGAACTAAAGATTGGATAAAAACCTTAAACATGCCGGGAGGGAGGGAATGTGCCCCCCCAAAAAATGTGAAAAATTAGACGCTCCTGTCGCGCTCTCATATAGGTGAACAAAGATTTACTTTTTTTCTTTTTTTACATTGACATTGTACCCTTGTGATATTTCAAAGTGACATAAATTTTACTTATTGGTCAACCTCCTGGGAGGCCTAATATACACCTATACAAAGACGACTGGCCCGCACGCTTGCCAGCAAAACACGCTAATCTCACATGTAAAAATCTAACCTGTCGCCCCGCCCTCATCCTGCATAACACTTGCAGACATTTAATAGCTTTTTTTTTTTAGATCTCTTGTATTTTATTTTTACTCTCCATGCACACACCAGACTGACAACATTATCATGAGCATTTTTAAAAACATCTTGTGCCAGTAGTAACGAAGGAAAAGAAATGAACAACAAAGCAAACACGCTGACACGGTGCGGCTTCAGAGCAGCCATGGTAAACATATTGAAAAGAGGATCTTTCCACAGAGAGGGGGGGACCAGTAATGCGGCTCCGAGGTCTAGGCACCAGAAGAAGGCCCTGTGCTTCCAGACTGAGCACCCTGTCCCCCACGCACGGCGGGGACGGGAATGCCAGCAGTCTGTTGGGGTTCTGGAGGAGGCCACTGCAGGGAGGGCAGCGCCGCCTGCAGGAGTGGAGGGTGATTACCTCTCGTCTCGAGTCCATACATTCCGATGCTTTACATACATTTCTTTGCTATTGTTGATTCAGTTAAAAGCCGCCCTGAATTCTCTGGTACTGTCTGGACAGCTGTTGCACGGCTTCTTCAGCACACACAGACTTTTCCTCAAATGGACATGAAACACTGAAATGCGACGCTCCCTACGACAGACAAAATGAACCGCGGCAGGAGTGATTGTCAGATTTCAACAAAGCTTTCTCGTGTTTCTGATTGTTGTTGTTCTACATTTCTGCCGTTTCTATTTCATTTCTCTCCGAGTTTTAGTTTTAGTTTTTCTCGGCGAGTGGTGTAGAGCTGTTGGTCCACTAAGATCGGACCCCGGGCGGTCCGGACGAGCTGTCGAGAGACGACTGAGAAGCTCGTCGTGTCAGGGAGGCAAGTGTCGGATCCACCAGAGAGGATGGTGGGAACAGCTTGTACCAACCAATGACTGTGCTTGATAAGTCCAGCTCCTCCAATAAGATTTGTGCAACTCCCATGAAGCTTTTGTGGTCCATGCGGCCATAGTCTCCCCATACAATCACCTGAAGGAAAAAATAATTTCATGTTGTCGTGTTGCTCAGCTCGATTTCCGTCAGCATGAAGTGGGGGGGAAGCATTTAACTTTGCGATGAAGGGAAATAAATCTCCTGCTCACCTGTAACACTTTCCCCTGCGGGCTCTCCTCAAATAGCAGTGCTTGCTGGTACAGTGGGTCAAGTGTTTTCCGTGCAATCTTGGTTTTCTTTTTGGCTACATACGCTCCATTATTCAGCAGATAGACTTTGACATATGGAGCTGGCGGCAGAAACAGAGCAATAAAAAAATCCATTAGTGGGAACACTGATGGCTGGTTGTAGCTTTTTACGAATGCAAAGAACAGGTGAGCTTGAGTCGAGTGTATATACTGGATTATAATAACATGTGTGTGAGTGATGGCTTGCAAGTGCTCGCAGGGATTAGTTGGTCTGTGGTGGACTCAGACAGGTTGGGCTCTTACCAGGGAGAGATTTGGATCCTGGCTTCTGTACAAGTCCTCGTGCTCTGATGACCTCCACCTCCAGCTGACCCTTTTTCTCCATCATACCAATCTGGATATCACCTAAATAACACAGCACAAAAAATAAGAAAACAAAGACATCAACACCACCATCCACTACAGACAGGACCGCAGACTTAATGCATAGGTAACGCTCTCAGCCTCGCACGATTAAATCAATCATCATCAACAATAACAATAAAAAAGAACAACATTAATTACAAAAACAAAAATAATAGTAATAAGAAATGGACATGGAAATAAATTTTACATGCAATACATATAAAAATTAAATAATAATTTAAATTTAAATGATTTGTTTAAATTAAAAACAGTCTCTCTCTCTTTCTCCCTGCATGTCCTGAATGTTGCTTGCACTCATGTGCTGAACAAGGCATTGTCGCATTGTCCTACTGGAGGACTTCGATGCTCACATGGGTAATGACAGAGTGATCTAAAGGGGCGCGAATGGGAGGAACTGGCTGCACCGCAGTTTCTCCAAATTGAACACCATGTTCAAACATGAGGGTGTCCAAAAGTCCACGTGGCACCAGGACACCCTGGGTCGCAGGTCGATGATTCATTTTTGTACTCGTATCATTAGATCACGTAAAGAGAAGAGCTGAGCTGTCAACTGATCACCACCTGTTGGTGAGTTGCATCGGGTGGTGTAGAGGTTGCATGGAGGATGTTGGACAGTGAGGGTGAACTTGACAACGGCCTGAGTGACAAGCTCTTCAGCTCTCACTTTGGGCAAAACTTTAACAGCATTCTGTGGAAAGCTGCCGACAGTGAATCGAATCGACCATGCTCTGTGGCTCTATTGCTGAGGCACCCTGTTGTGGCGGTAATCCCTGAATCAGAGGTTAAAGGAGCCATCAAGCTGTGGGAGGAAATCTATCAAGCATGGTTAGCTTGTGGGACAGCAGAGGCAGCTGACAGGTACCAACGTCAAGGATCTTCTCAGTCCCACTGACAGACCTTCTGCAGTGGACTCAGTCGTCAGTCACTGGGGGCAACATCACTGAGGTAGTTTATCACTTAGTGGCAGAACCCATGGAGTGAATGACATTTGCCCTGAGCTTCGCAAGGCCTGAGGACCTCGTGTTTGATTTTTGTAAATGATGTAGCTCTGTTGGCTTCATCCATCAGTGATCTCCATCTTACACTGAGGCAGTTTGTGGCCCAGTGTGAAATTGCTGGGATGAGAATTAGCACTTCAAAGTCAGAGGTTATCATTCCCAGTTTGAAAAGGATGGTGTGCCCACTCCAGTTCATGAATGAGTTATTAGCCCAGGTGGAGGAATTTAATTATCTCTGAGTCTTGTTCACGAAGAGGCCCTAGGGCAGAACCACGACATGCTGGAAAGATTACATTTCTTGGCTGACTCGGGAACGTCTTCCCACCTGAAGAAGTGGAGGAGGTAGCTGGGAAGATGGAAGACTGGGATTCTCTGCTTAGATTGCTGCCTCACGACCAAGAGAAGGGGTAGAAGGTGCATGGATGAACGGCGCAATCAACATTTAAAATAAAATACCAAAAATATCCAAAATATCTCAGAGAAATTCATGCTAGAAATACTCAAGAAAAAACAAAATACAAACTAAAGTAGCTAAAACATTACAATACTAATGATTTCTGACTTTCTGTCATTTTCTGATTCATTGTTAAAAGCAAAAAAGCTACATAAGACATAACCACGCAAGAGAAGAGACGAGAAGAGGTTTTGTACCAATGGCAGGAGTAGCCAGTGTTTGTCTTCCCACTAACTGCGCTGGTCCGAGTCCATCCAGGAAGTCACTGAATTGACTGCTGGCACCTAGATTCACTCCAGAAAAGATCAAGCTACCACAGAAAACACAAAACAGCCAATTATTAACTGTAAAAATCACCAACCTATATACAAATATGTCATCAGTCTTGTTGATGGGCGCACTCAGCACATTTGGTGGATTGACTTTGCTGCCTCCAGGAGAATTTCACTTGCACTCATTATTTATAACAAGAAAAAATCTACGTGATTGCCCAGGTGACAGAAAACTCCCGGTCTTAATTTGACTCTGTCTGAGTTTTGGTTTCATCGTCGCCTCACACAGTCCACGCCGACTCATTTTTTAAACTGTGTGCTCGTTATATTAGACTGTGTTTACTCTCAGTCGGCAAACACATACAGAAATACCCGCAGGCAGGAGTGGATGTCTCCCTCAGAACATGCTGACATGCAGTCATTACTGCCACTCTAACTCATTGCATTCAGGACGTCTTTGTGACACAGAGAGTGCAGATGATAAGTAGCAGGAGGACGGGTTTACTGACTTCCCCTCAGAGTTGCAGCTGTTCATGCTGCCGTTGTTGGACTCTCTGCTGGGCTGCCGGCTCATGTTCCTCGTCAGCTCCACGGCCATCCCGGTCTCCGTGCTCCTCTGGATGGACGCTCCTTTCTCCTTCTTACTCTTCCCCTCTGGAGGTGAAAGGCAGCGAGAGAAGAAATCATCAAGCAGACAATATTTTGATAACAGACTCCAGTGAAGGAATGGCTCCTTTCTTTAAAACTGATACCACAGGGAAGTTGTTAGGCTGAAGCCATAAATATTTACAACATTTAGAGGTGATACATTTCCCTCCAGCAATTAAAACAGAGGATTTATTTTTTATTTATATGGCACCACTGTGTGTCTTATATTGTGTTTGTTTCTATGCTCCTCCTTTTTTTACCCTCAGCAAATGGCCGCCCCTCTCTGAGCTTGGTTCTGTTGGAGGTCTCTTCCTGTTAAAAGGGAGTTCTTCCTTTCCACTGTTGCCACATGTTGCTCATATGGGGAGATTCGATCATATTTGTTTCTATAACTAATATTGTAGAGTCTTTACCTTACAATATATATAAATAAAACTAAATTAAAAAGCGGATGGCTAGAGGATGGATGGATTTGTGTCATTTTGCTTTATAGATGAATATAACCAGGTATCATCTGCATAGCAATGAAAGTTTATGCAGTGCTTTGTAATATTATTACTGAGAGGAAACATGTATAATGTAAAAAATACTGGTCCAAACATTGAGTTCTATGGAACTCTGTGTCTAACTTTTTGTGTCAGGAAGACTCCTCGTTTAAATGAACAAAACTGAATCTATTAGATATGTAGGATTCAAACAAAAACAGAGGATTCTCCTTTACATCAGTGGTGCATTCGAGTTTGTACTTTCGGATCAGTGGTATTGAATGCTGTACTGAGGACGAGCACAGAGTCCACTGTCAACGGCCATAAAACGATGATTTGTAACCTTCACTATTGCTGTTTTGGTGCTATGATAAACTCTAAATCCTCAAATACATAATTTCCCTCTAGATTATCATCCAGCTGTTGACAACTACTCTTTGGAGAATTTTTTTTTAAATAAAAAGAAGGTTAGAAATTGGCCTATAATTAGCCAGATGGAGACAGATGGATCAAATGAAAGCTTTTTAGGTAATGGTTTAATTATAGCCACCTTAAAATACACAACAAATGCACATCAAAATGACATGAGAGAAGTTTGGAGACATTATCTTAATGTTTTTAAGTATAGATCACATCCAAATATCCAGGGAGACAGGTCATGCACGGTGTACAAGAACATTCTAAGCCTTGGAGGAGATGTGCAGTCGTGCACTCCTCCTGCCTTTGTAAAGGAAACTGTAACTTGTTCTTGAAAGGTGCTATTGTTTTTAAATAAAGACATCATTATTCTTGGTAGTCCTTGTCATGAGTGATTACTCAAATGACCCCACAAAGTGATTCATTTAGAAAGTGGAAAATCCCAGAGTATAGGATTCACACAAAGATTTTGCTGTTGTGGTTTTGGAGTTTGGTCTAACTTATAATAATATTTCTGCATTTTCAGAGGACAGAGTTGACTCAGTGGCCCAAACAGTAAACCATTGATATGTTAGACAAAGCTGAATATCACAAGATAGCCCACAGATCCAGTTCGGGACTGTTTGATCTCGGTGTCTGAACCACGGTCTAAGTTGCACCCATGTTCTGTAGAATCTGGTCATCAGCAGTAAACAGGAACTTGTTGGGCAGAAAAACAGCCAAAAACCCACTGTGTGGCATGTTGGACGGGGCGAGTCCGCCTTCTGACTCATGATGTTGGAAAACAGCAACATTTCTGAGCCTCCCATTATCCAGTGTGTAAAATCTCACAGTAAATAGTTAAAAAATACAAGTGAGCCTCTCATACCTGCATTCGCTGTCATCCATCATGACCAAGAGAGACTTTTTTTTTTACAGATGCTGATGTTCGTCCCATCTCTACTTCCTCTCTCCCCTCTCTATATCAGTGGCAGGGGGCCGAGCGACCCCCTGAAGGCCTAATATTCTCTAATAGCTTTTTATGCCCACTACAGAGAAGAGAAGTACAGCATTTGGCTTTCATCGTACATGGCCCGGTGGTGAAAGTGGATGCTGGGGCTGGATGAGCCACACTCTGTCGTGTGACCACGAGCCGAACTGTGGTTGTTTGTCTTTATGACGAGCACTGGGCCAGCAACAGCAGCAGAGGTTTGTCTCTTACAGAATAAAAGGACACTTTCAATTTGTGGTGCTTGGGTACAGTCTGTACCTCGGGACAAAATGCAATGAATATTTCTGTATGGATGTGGCTGTTATTAGTTTAGCTGTGGCTTAAGGGTTCAAACCTGCTGTGATTGCACAAAGTAGTTTAAAAGTGCAGCTGCTTTTTTTTTTTTTTAGCGAAAACCAACAAGTGAAATCACCTACACTCCTGGGTTTGGTTAAATTAGATAATGTAATCAAGGTTTGCACTTTGCGTCCCTTTGTAGGCAAAAACAAAGAATCTGGAACGGTACAGAGTCATATAACTAAAACATTTGGGGATGCCCAGACCTCTGCCTCCCTGGCCACCTTCTCCAGCTCTTTTGGAAGGACACCGAGGTGTTTCCACCCAGCTGAGAAAATCCACACAGCACCGAAGCCCTGTGGCCCGTCCTGCAGGCAGCAGGCCCACAAGAGAGCGGGCCCGTGTAGCTCTTTTTGGAAGAGCACAGCTGGACCCTGTGGGCCAAAGCTCGGTCACCAGATTCAGATTTAGAAAACTTTATTTATCCCACAATGAGCAAATCAGTCTGACAGCCAACCATAAATAAAAACAAATATATAAAATAAAATAAAAATAAAAACTGAAATAAAAAAAATTGAAATAATGACACAAAAGTCACAATCTAGCATTCAACGTACAGCATTCAGTTTGACAGTGAGCAGCTCAATGAAAGAAGGCATGAAGGAATCTGAGTAGGAGCATGATAGTGCCGACCTGAGGACAATAAAATAAATTCGCTTGAGAATAACGAACCATGTGATTCTTCCAAGGTGAGCTCGGGTTTTTTAGCTAGACTCAAATAATCTTGGTTATCACTAAGAGTCCTCTGTTTTGGTTTCAGGTGTGACTTCTATTGTTTAGAATTATTAGTGTCCTGATTTCACCTTTTTTAGTTCTTACTACCTCGCTAGTGTTTAGAATAGTTTCTGTGCTTTGGTTGTTCTAACCACTCCAGTGTGCTTTCCAGTTCGTTACTTCCTGTTTTATTTTGGTAGCTGGTTGTTACTCGTGTTTTGTATTTAGTTTTCCTTGCCTTGTTGTTTTAATTGCTTTCAGCTGTGTCCACTTTGCTTACCTCTCGAGTGAGTATTTACTCTTGGCTTGTTTTGTACTTTACACCTATAAAATTAAAGGTGTCTTTTCAGTTTACTCAGTTTCTTTTAGCGTGCCTGCGTTTGGGTTTTGTCTCCACACTTTTTGATTGCTTGCATCAAATTTAAGCTGAGAATCAAACTTACTAATTCCTTAGTTTAAGTCAAATTAAGAGCAAGAAGTTTGTCACGTGACAAATGCAGGCAAAACACCAATGTGCTCTGACTGTCAGCCAGGTCACAGCACAGTGTCATCAGAAAACTTCACCAGAAATATGCCCCACTGAGAAGTCCTGCAGCAGTCTATGCACATGATAAAAAGCAGAGGAGAAAGACATGCAACCACTTCAGAAAAGCCCCCTGAACTCAATCAGTTAAAAAAATTAAAAGCAACAATAAATGTGATCGGGTAACGCTGGGACTGCATCTCATTGAACGTGAAGAAAAATCTGCACATAAAACTCTCACGTGAAATTTTGGTTTTCAAGATTCTTACATGCGCTGTCTAGAGTCTAGACTGAAGAGCTTTGCCTACTACACATGGATCTAGTTTGGCACCAATTAAGCATATGTCATGTTCTCAAAGAGAAGGGATGAAGTGCAGCTGGTCTGAACTGGTTAGTTTTGATTTTGGAACGGGCATTACGGTTGATGTTTTCCATATACTGGGTATGTCTGCACACCTTTGAAAAAGTGCCGAAAGGACCCCAGTGAGCTGATTAGCACAGTAATGCAGTGTGCGTCCACAGGGCCGGCAGCCTTTCTCATATTAACCCTCTTCAATCAGGTTGGGACTTCTTGCATTATTAAAATATCATTCTGAGGCGTGAGAGACTTCCTCGGCCATTATAACATTCCTCAAGAAGTCAGATCTTGCGTATTACATAATGCATTTAATTAAACTTTACATATTGTACGTTTAATGGAAGAATGTATGCAGGTTATATTTGGTTAGGCAGAGGCACAGGATGGAACAGCTGTACGGTTTATGGATGTTAGGTAATCACGCCACCCTCTTTTCTAAATATCGTCATGTCCAAAATCACAGAGTGGCAAACAGGCTTTATGTACCCATGAAATTCCAGCCAATCCCTGAAACCTCCGACTCACCCGGGCCGCTGATCTGCGACGTGCTGCGGCTGCGACGGTTGCCAACGATGGCCACCACCCGCGCGCTGAGGCTGGAGCGTCTCTTCTTGCTGCCGCTGCCCACCGTGCCCAGCGCCGTGTCTGATTGGCTGCCGTCTGTGCGCTCCTGGGTGTAGATCTCTCCGCTCACGCTGGAGCTCTTCAGCATGCTGCGGCCCATGGACGCTCGCATCTGCCGACTGGAGAGAGAAGGCGCAGAGTGACTCTGTGACCTGGTGTGTTTGATAGACGTCGTTATGAAGCTCTCTTTTACTTCGAGTGTACTGTACCTTTACTTTGGTAAAATAAAAAAAAGCAGCATGGCGGATGGGAGGTGGGAATGATGAACACAGCTGAGGGTCCATGTTTAATGAAAGTCTGGAGTCTCAGAGAATGAGTCAAAACTCAAGCTCTACAAGCCAAACTTCACTTCTTACAGTTTTAATGTCATTAAACATGTCGTTTACCAAAGCCTTCTCATGTCTGCTCTGTTGACCCATTTGAGCACATTAAAATAGACTAAAACATAGAATTTCCAAGTATGAATTCAGTTAATTGTTTTTTCTCTTGTCTAGTTTTTATTTGTAACATTTTTCCTTTTAAGTGAACTATAATAGGCTTTTAAGTGACATATACAGCATTTCTAATCATTTGAAACATAAAAAGAAACTATATGTTTGGCCCTTTATGTGGTTGGTAACATAGCTACGCTGTGAAAGCCTCTAAAAAAAGAGTAAAAATGAAGTAGCAGTTTTAAGCTGAGCATATTATGTATTAAAGTTCAGTCTTCTTAAACAAGTCGCTACACATGGACAGAACGTGCCCAGCAATCGATGCTGTCTCTCAGGGATTCGGAGGAGCTGTCGCATGTCCATCAGCTCAGAGGGGGCCAAAGTGCTGCAAGAGAGTCCAGCTACGCTGCCCCTATCACCGAAACTCTCTGCTCCCTGTGGGTCCCGGACAGCTACAGTCCAGTGACCAAGAGGAGAAAGTGGGAGGGTGGTTTGAGGTCTCTCCACCTCCCCCTGCAAGGGAGTTAGAGAAGGGCGTGTAGAACAGGGGTAGGGTGGAAGGGGAGGATCCAGGTCTTGAGGGTGGAGGGGGTCCAGGCAGTCACAGCACAGGATGCATGCAAGGAGGGATCTGAGACATGCGAGGAGGATTACACAAACACATATAAACAGGCACATACACAGGAAAAAAAAATCAGTCTAATCACGTTTGCTGTTTTTGGTGAAAAGTCTTGTGATGTGTGTGTGTGTGTGTGTGTGCGTGCGTGTGCGTGTTTTCCAGCTCGTTTTTAAAATGTCAGCAGGAATATTTATGAA
>VOQK01036033.1:0-12318 GCA_015052645.1 Benitochromis conjunctus
CCATTTAAGGAAGTTCAGATGAGTGAACAGCGAGGGAAACGGGGCGATCTGGCCACAACATGTTTATGTATATACGTGTGTGTGTGTGTGTGTGTGTGTGCGTGTGTGTGTGTGTGTGTGTGTGTGTGTGCTTGGCGGACGTGAACTTATCAACCCAGTTGCTAACATGATTACCCTCTAGCCATGTGGCCTAGAAGTTAACACAAACCCTAGCCACACAGACACACACACAGTTGCACACATAGCTATATACACAAAAAAATAAACCAGGCCAGGCCACGCTGCCTGATACTGTGAGTGTCCTGGCTTGGAGACCCAACAGAATCAGACAGCACCAAAATATCACTGCAGGGTTCCCATGTCAACACTAGCAGATGCAACATTAATTCAATCAGCCGCGGAAAGTCACAGAGCGGAATGGCTGCAAGAGGGCCAGCATCTGAGAGCTGCAGTGACAGTGTTTGGTGTGTGTGTGTGTGTGTGTGTGTGTGTGTGTGCGTGGACGATTTTGTTGTTTTGTTTTTTCACTTGAATTTGAAGGATCACTTTGCTAACCCTGATTTAGGAACCAAAAATGTAAACACATTGAGACATTCCCTGGAGATGAAAGAAAAATGCCGTTCCTTCTGAGACCATTCCGTTAGTCACCAGTGAGTTTATAGCAAGCTTAACAATTTTCTTAGTGGTTAAGCTTTTAATCTACCTGTGTCTTCCTGGATTTTTTTTTTCACTCATTATCATTCTGTCACAACACAACGCCTTTGCCTTTTCCAGCCAAGGGCTTCCAACCTTCTTTTTGGCACCACAAAGTGTTTAATGTCGACAGTTTTAATGTTATGCAGATGGAGGAGCTGTGGTGGGTGATGACGAACTGATTACCTCCCGTATGGTTGACCTACTTAAGTTCAAAATCTGCGCACTGTTGTTGTGGGTGTGTCGGGGAATGTGGAGAAATAGATACAGTGCAGGCATGCCGTGCCAAGTTTTGGTGCACAATAATGGCATATAAGCTGGTAAAGTTATGTAATTGTTATTCACCCCTTTTCTAAAATCACGTTGTTTCCTCTGCGAGTGTTCTGTGCTCCAGTGCTGATCTTCAGCCCAAACCACTGCTCAAATACTGGGCAGCAGTTCTCAATCCCTGTTGTTCATAATTAAGCCAATCTTCCCTAACCTCGTTCCAGACCTATGAATTACCACCTGTATCGCTCATTTGCATAGACTGGTTGTTTTGCTGACTGCTGGGTTTTTTTTTTTGCCGGTTGGAGAAACAATTCACCAATTAGTACATTGTGGGTGGGATTAAATGATCATCATCATGGTTCCTGTAGACTGTAACGCTGTATCCAGACAGTAGGCAGAGCTTGAGCAGCACTTTGGCAGAGCTGCAACAGCTTCATCTGTATCTAAACGAGTTGCGTTCAGGCACACCACTGAGTGTAGTTCACCTGGATTTGACAGTACTCAGAGATGTGTAAATTTACTTTTGACTGAATATTTTTTATTAACTTTAATGTATAATTTCATTGTAGATACTTTAGTTATGTGCATCTTGTGGACTTGACTTTTATATAAATTTAGTCCAGATGGGGTGAATAATTATAATAAGGGGATGACATTTAATGTCATCCTTGCTTGATTGTACTTACTTGCTCTTTGTTTTTTCTATTTTCTTTAAATTTGTCAGGTTTTTTTTAGATTTACCTCCATGTAATAAATCTGATAATAAATAAATCTGGATAATAAATCTGTAACATCATGAGTGAAATGGATTGGATAGGAGTGCCCAGAGTTATGCTGTGCTCACTGTAAAAGAGGAAGGGCATTGAAGTGGTCCTACAAATGCAGTATTACTATAGATGCAGCAATAATTGCATGCTATTTAATTTAAGAATGCATATTTGCATAAGTCTTGCCTAACTAAAGTAATGGAATTACAGTGTGATGAACCAAAGGAAAGATACTGTGCACCAGAGGCAGAAATTGGAATATCCAAAGGTATAGGTCACACACGGCCAAAGGCAATGTCCATGAAGTCCAGAATGTCATGCAGTACGTGAAAAGATCGATACATGAAGAATCCCAGAAATACTGGCAGCGCTCACCTACAAAAAGCACAATATGATGTGGCAGCCAGGGAGTGCTACGTGCTGTGATTAAACACAGACACAGTTGTGGCACAAGAAAAGGTGTGAAACGGCAGAAAGTAGAGCTCATTCAAGTGTATACCACCCAGACAGTAGCCATTGCTAAATACTTTAAATGTAGAATTTTCTATAATATTTATACAACTATCAATTGTGTGTACCCCATAACCGTCATAGCTGGCTAATGGGTTTCTACTACTTTGATTAAAAATGTTTCTGCACACACTATAATTTATCATATTTTAAGAATGTCAACACTTAGCAATAAAGAAAGAAAAAACAGATGTGTGACAGTTAAATAGTTTGTGATACTTCAAAAACTCGCTGGCCGCTGGTCATCTAGTAAGTATAGACTGTCAGATCACTGTTTAACTACTTCGTAATTTGGAGCATCCCCAACTAATTACTCTGGAGGAGGCTGTAAAACTTACGGGATACGGGTCGATGACTCAGTGAAGCTCACTTCTGATGGACGACAGCGATACTGAGGGGAGTTCTTGAGGATTTCCAGAACTTTTCAATCAGTATGCGCTGCTGTTAGTAACACCGCTCTTAGCTGCTGTTACTGAAAGTTTCTTCAAAGTGGATCTAACATTGTTAAACTCATATTTAAATAATTCTATACAAGTGTTTTTCTCTGTGAGGAATTCACAGTGGGGTTATCGCTACTTTTAAACTAACTTCTATGTTGAATGTGAAATGTCGCAGTTTTTCAAGACTTCTTCTTTGTCCTAAACTTCAGTTTAAAATGTCATCTAGTGTGGTGCACCCTGCTTTGTTTTCAGGAGCACCAGCTGAATACATCCTACAGCTTAGTAGTTAGGAAGAACTGAGCTGTGTGAACTCTTCAAAAGAAAAGAAAGAAAAAAGATGTCAAAGTACAAGATAAACTGTGAGTCTCAGGGGCAAAGTAAAAAAAAAAAGAAAAAAAAAAGAGTCCACAGCAATGAACGCTTATCACTAAACAATGGACAAACTGAAAAAATGACAAAAACATGCCAAGTCTCTCTTCCTCTCTGTCACCTCTTTATCTTCGGCAGCCTTTCCAACCTCTCGGTTTGTTTCCTCAGTGGAAGCTAAAACAGATTTAATATTTGCAGAGGGAGTATTGGATGACCCGCGTACGAGAAACACGGGGAGGTCCGCATTTGTCCGGCTAATCTGTGACACGGAGACAGACGCAGAAGGAGAAACAGACTAAACACAGCACGCAATGACATTTGTGTCTACAGCTAGTCACACTTGTAAAGGAAGGCTGAGCGCATGAAGTATCCATGGGTGTATTCATTCAAAGGAAAAAAAAGATGCTTTAAGTGTTGTTTATCCTCTGTGACATTTGCAGGGAAAACACGCCTGACAAAGAGTGTGATTTGTAGATGTGTTTAAAGGATGTTGGGTATCAGTGCAGAAAATTCGTGACTTTTAGAAGACTGCTTCGGTTAGCCGGTAACTCTTCTTGAGCATACTTCATGCTGTGTTCTCTAATCCGTCTTCATCCTTTTGGTGTCATTTGCCGTGAGAAGTGCTGCACTGTGCAATCTGGCTGACATTAAGCATATCCTGCCATTCAGCCTTCTTCTTTACCTCCTTGACTAGTAGCTTACTGTGACACAATCTGTCTCCTGCATTTTTTTAACCCTTAAGTGTACTTAGGGGCACTTTGCAAGGTTTGGAAGAACTTTCAAGGATTTCCAAGTAGGCTTAAGGGTTTCGCACATCTTCTATTATACAACAGCATCGTGATTTTCTTCAGCAATGCCACGATTGTATGTGTGTATGTGTGAACCACAGAACTTCAGTTAAAGAGTTCACTGCCTGGTTGGAGGGCACACTTTTATTGGCTATTTAAAGTGGCTTAAATTGGAAACTTTATTTTTGATCTTGGAAATGAAAGCTTCTGAAGCACAAGATTGTATACAGTGCAAATTAATTTAGTAAACATAATAAAGATGCTAGTCTATAGCCACTTATAATTTTATTTTATTTTAGGGAATTTTAGAATAGGTTTTATTGTTAAAAACACCCGATTTTTGTCACACTGTGGAGGTTACGTTGCAGCTGTGTGAAATGTTTTGCATTAGCTCCTGGCTCTTTAAAGCCATGCTGCCCAAAAGCTCATTTTGCTTTGATTGCTCAGCTGGCATGGGGAAAAAAGAGGCAAAAGAACCATGTTTACATATACTGTAAATCCAGGTTCTGGTTGGAAAGTGCTGTTTGCTTTGAAATGGTCCTAAAAGAGTGAAGTAACCAGAAAGTTTTAAGGTGGAATCTATTATAAGAGCTGGTTGAAGTCTCTCATAGCAAAATTATTTCATTTCTTCCTTTTTTCACCTCCTTTAGTAGAGGCTGTATATTACCGTCGTTTCAAATTCAAATTCAATTCAAAGCAATACGGACTGCTGACGCTTTAAAAATGGCTGATGCAGATTGTCACTTGTGCCATAACTTCCTAATGTGCTTAGGTTTTAAACCTTTAAGTATGAACTCTATACAGCTACGAGAAAATCTGCTTGTTTCAACACACAAAGTAAAGATTTGCCTTTGTTAACTCACTGTGAGGATTGTTGCTGGCTTTTTGAATTATTATTATTGTTATTAGCCTAAACTATTTTTTAGGGTTAAACTGGATTATTTTTCACAATAGGAAATAGGAAACAGCAGAAGAAGTACATTTCAACAGCCAGCCAAAGATGAGATTAGGGGCCAGATTGAATAATGTGCTGAGCCAGCGCAAACTGGGTTTTGTTGCATTTACAAAGAGAACACAGTGACAGCATTTAAACCAAGCATGCAAACTGATTTGCTAGCGTTTAGAACATTTACTGCTAATTGTGCCAATATACACGTAGAATTTATGAAATACAAATACTGAAAATGAGATGTTGTACACTCACATTTACCTGACATATTTTACTTTTCCAAACAAAAGCAGGTGCAACATATTTAAATAAAACAACAAATGTAAGGTACTGTAATTCATAACAGGACCACGCTTTTTCTCTTATTTCCCACTTTTCTCTCTAATTTTAACTGCTTTGATCCTTTGCTCATACCGAGGCTGCTGGCTTGTGGCTGTTAGTGTGTGGCTGTGAGTGCATGTACAACTATTTGTGTGCACTGTTGTGCGCATGTTATGCTTGCATGAAAAGTACTGACTCAGAATCTAACATACGTGACTATGAACAATGTCCAGCTAAATTAGCTGGCTATAGTACAGCTATTATGGGATGAATTTGTCCATTCACTCCATATTAGAGACATTTCATTGAAAATCATGGTTAAAAACGTCACGTGAGGACATCGTAATGGTGAAATTAAAAGGTGCCTAAATGCAACAGCCTTTCTGTATTCTTGTAGAGTAGAATCCAGGAGAGTGACTTAAACAATAATTAAAAGTAATGTAAACAGTGATGTGTTGAAGGTGCATGGCTATTTTGAGGTTTCGGAAAGTTTTATTCAAACAAAACGTGTGGAGCTGATTAGAAGCTGCGAGCTGAAGCAAGTCGTGCTTGAGAGGAATCGTGACTTCACCACGTTCCTCCTCTGTCCTGGCTGTTCTTTTGCCCAGTCTGTGAGGGATTTGGATGTCACCACGGGGTGCCAGAGAGCGGGGCAAATAAACATGTGCTGGGGTAACAGAAGGTGTGTGTGTCTGCTTTTTTGTGTGTATGTGTGTGCATGTGTACAGGCGCTAATCTGCTACTAGGGGGGTCCACCAAGATTAGTATAATCAGGGGCTTCTGAGGGCCCCCCCCGCATGCCCCTGTTGCGTCTCACCTCCTCATCCCATCATCCCTCTGCTTCTCGGCCCGCTATACTCCTCCTCATCTTTCCGTCTCCTTAGCCTCCTTTAGCCCCCTTGAACTCTCAAGCTTTCCCCCTTATCCCTCTATCCGTCCCTCAATCTCTTTACCGCCGCTCAGTGCCCCATTCTCACCCTGCACTTCCATTCATCCCCCCGACCTCATCCTCTTACACTTATCCTTATCATTACCTTCTGCATTGTAGGCATTTAACTCAGCAGCTTGGAATTACAAGCTACTGCCTGGGTGGACTACAGTTCTGAGATACAGAGCATATCAAAGTTTAGACATCCTGTCTGTGCGTGTGTGTGTGTGTGTGTGTGTGTGTGTGCGTGCGCGTGCGTGCGTGCGTGCGTGCGTGCGTGCGTGTGTGTGTGTGTGTGTGTGTGTGTGTGTGTGTGTGTGTGTGTGTGTGTGTGTGTGTGTGTGTAGGTGTGTGTGTGTGCATGCTTGTGTGCACGCGCACCTGTGTGCAGTATCATGTTACATGGCTGCAGCTGAGCCCCGCTGCAGATCTGCTGGGTGCTGAGGTTCAAATAGACTCTCACAGTGGAGCATCATTTACATACATACATGTGTCCATTTGTTTGTCTCTGTTTCTGTGACACAGGGTTTGTGTCTCAGTCCTCTAGCAGTACACCTACAGCCACACTGGCCGGTCAGTAACATATAGAAGCATCATTAGCTGTGATAAGCAGTGTAAGTCACCAGGAAAGGCTACAGCAGCCTGTGTAAAACGCAGCAGCAGAGAAAGGCAGCACAGCACTTTGTCTCGCTCCACCTCCCACTCTTTCTCCGTATTCATCTCATCTCCCTTCCTTGTATTGAGAAACAGAAGCAGGTGTCAATACGAAGCAGGGAAATTAAAAGGAAATGATGCAATGCCTGCTGCAGGTCTCAGGGGAAGTGATATCATTGTGCTGGATCAGCAGGCGGCTTCCCGCTCGTCCTCTGCTTCCTCTGCCTCCCACCATTCTTCTTCCTGTGTGATATGAGCTAAACATTGGCTGTGCAGAAATTACACTCGTCAAACTTTCAGACTCTATTTACATGAAATCTGCTGATGTAATCTGCTGTTGCCTTTTGTGCGTTGCTAAGAGAAGCAAACAATGTGTGTTATATTATTAGTGACCTCTATACAAAGTACAGGAAGTAAAGGGTGACCTTTCTGGTCTTTCAGGGTAATTTTCCTCCGTCCTGTTTGAGCTGGTAATGATGTAACAAAGTTAAAGATGGCTAAATGAGGTGAATGAATTTGGCAAGTGTAACATGGGTGACAGAACGTCCCCCTTAAGTTTGTTATGAATGGTCTCTCCTGCTGAAACTGAAATAAAAAATCATTTTCATTGTTGACAAACATCCTACATTTGAATAATTTTGTTTAACCTACAAAGACTGCCATAACATTACGTGGAATACACCCCGATCAAACCTGGTCACACCCCCTTGCTATTTTTATTATTTCTAACATTTTTAACTAATTTAGAATTTATTCAGGTCAGAGTCTCATTGAGATTTCAACCTCTGCTAATGCGAGAGCTGGCCAAGAGGGTAGCAGAAGTTACAACAAACACAGGAAACTGGAGCGCCCTCACTGGTGTAGAGGCTAACGTGGTGAGGGTAAGGTTGCTTCCCTTTCGGGGTTGTGTCAGAAGAGTAAAACTGCTAAACCAAGCATGCAGAGCTGTGGCGACCCCTTATGGCAAGGAGCAGCCAAAAGTAGCTCAAGAAAGGAAAGTCAAGTGCACCCAGATACCAACTGATGTCATCTGCATAGCAATGAAAATGTGTGAAGTTTATTCTAATCATATTAGCTGGATCGATGGAAAAACGACGTCAATACTTTTTTGTGCTAAAGAAATATCCCCCACACCTTTATACCAGCACCAGCAGCATGGACAGGACGAATCCTCGCTTTAATGTCGTTTATGCCAAATTCTGATCCTACTGGACAATAGGGCTGCCACGATTGGTCGGCTATCAAAATAATCGGTGACTAGTTTAATAGTCGATGTGTCGTATGAAGCTTTGTAAGATCCTGATAGACGCAGGAATGAGTACTAGGATTTAAGAGTGTAATAACGGACTGAAACAGATGATGGCAGCAATGCATCTAAAAGGACGGCAGCTGCCGTTAAACGCCAAAGAAGAAGAAGCAGTCTCCGGTATCATAGCTGTGTCAAAATTCAGGGGCTGCGTCCTTCGGAGGCCGCATTTGTAGGCCAATTACGTCACAGCGACGCTGTCCCAATTCGAAGACTCCTCCAAATGCGTCCTCCTTTTCCCCCAGATTTGAAGGATGGGTCGGGTGTATCCTTCCTGGCCCAACCTATCCCAGAATTCATAGCGTGGCCCAGCCAATTCCAGTTTCCAACAATGGCACCAGCTACATCGTTTTAATATTACTCTTATTACTCTTTCCGGGTCACAAAATAAGATATTTTCAGGCGAGAATGTAGCTGTGTAAACTTCAAATATCTGCTCGGTTTATCAGGACATCACATATTTGCAAAAGTGCTCCGACGTATTCGGAGACGTCTGTTACCCACCAGCTTGATTGCTGAGCGGGAGGTCAAGGGTCACTAGAGCGAGAACAGCGCACTCCTGGTACATCAATTCAAACCCCCGCGGTCTTTTGCTACTCAGGTTAAACATGATATATTCAGAGGCTCTTCGCCGTACTTTGGCTGTAATGAGTGGTTGTTAAAGTTACCGTCACCTTCCTTGTAGCAGTTCTCCTCTGCCCTGATGAGGCATGTTCGCCCAGCGACCTGCTGCTCTCTGTGTAAACCCCACAGATGTTTGTGTGGGGAAATCTCAGTAGATCAGAAGCTTGTGTAATGCTCAGACCAGCCCATCTGACACCAACAACAACACCACCTTCACTCACTCTCATTATCTCATTCTGACCATGTCTGCATGCCTAAATGCACTGAGCTGCTGCCATGTTCGTTGATGAGATATTTGCATTAACAGGCAACTGAACTCGTGTTTGTGTAGTAAGTTTACATGTTGTCATGGTGGAGAGTTTGTTTTAAAATGACCTAACCATCAAGCTGTGAGGGGGTTTTTGAAAGGAGAACAAGGCTGATCATCATTCACGTCGCCTCACCGGGCTCCTCGAGTGTTGTGAACTAATGAGTGTGTCTGTGAAGCAAGCCCCTGTTAGCAGAGCAGAGCTGCAGGCATCACATAGATGCACAAAGTAAACGAAAGCATCGTTCCCCACACTCAAATGCTGGTGAAAGTGCGAGAATCACAGGAAGTCTACCCTGGCTCCTCACAGCTGTGCTTGATGGTTGGTATTTAACGTTCACTGGAATAAATGATGACACCTTTTTGTTTGTGTTTGCATGCTGTTAGTTACAGAGGACAAAGACAGCATGTTATTAATACCTTTGAAGATCTCAATAGTTAGTACTTATAGAAACTTTAGCAGGTTGGATAAATATGAACTCCTGGGTTTGATGACTTTTTAAACTGTCGTTCCCATGAACTGCTTGCATAGTGACTGATTCCATACTTGTGAGTATACTTAGGGATGTTTTTGCTGTCTAGTTTGGAATTTTCAATCAATTTTTAATGATGGTTTCTTTCCAGTTACTTTAAAGAGTTCCTTCTGCTCTTGTGTTGGATCAGTTCAATGAACTCGCAGCTGATTTTCATGTTAGCCAAACTGGGAGACTCCTACTATCCACGTCTGTCATGTGAAAGGGAGACCAGCATGTGTGAGCGAGCCTCACTACACAATCGCCGTTAGACTTGGCAGCATTCAGGCCTGTCTCTGTCGTGCACACACACAGGCTAGCTCCTTTAACTGATTTCACAGTGGGGATCCTTGAGCTAATTACACTCCCTGGTTGAGACACAAACACCATCCTCATATTTGGGTCATATTCCACATCTAGTTCAGCATGAAACACAATGTAAAATCATTTTCATCATCAGCACAATCCACTTGGGCAAAAATGTTGAGAGGAAAAGTTAAGGGAGTAAGGAAGGAAGAGAAATCCCACAAGACGTGACTCAAGCGAATGCAAATGCTCGATTTAAATCTACGGTGGAACGATAGCAAAGACGGTGGTAGAAGCTAAATCAGCTTTGACTGTAGATTTTATAAATGCAGTTTTTATTTGCCCATGATCTTATATAGGGTGAACCATTTAAGCTACCCTAGCCCAGGGGTTCTCGGGGACCCCTTACCGGGGGTAAAATCTTTCCAAGGACCCCCTTATAATCCCCATCCTGATAAAACTCTTCCATCGTCATTCTGATGGAAGCCAAACTGTAACTGTTTCTCATTTTAGCTGGTGTTTCTCATTTTTGCATTGTTTGATGAAATGGACGGACTTAAATATTTGTCTGTTGTGCGTCATTCAGGGTTGAGCTAATTAGGACAATCTGCTACTCGCGGACCCCTGGAGGTCCGGGGACCGCCGTTTGAGATGCCCATTTTCTCTTGATCGTACTAGTCCTGACTGAAATACCTCAGTGAAGAAGTAAACTGTGCTTCTAAGTGTGGTAATTAGACGGCACTGTGCATTTGAAGCCGTTGTTCTGACGAGCAGCGGGGTTCACGAGTTAAAGGGAGCCTTTTTGTGTGAGTGTAGTAACATTTGTGCACAATCAGTGAGCACCACAGAGAAACATCTCAAGTCCCAGCCGGATTTACTCGTTGCTGGTTTTCTCTGGACCTGATTTATAGCTTCGCTTCACAAAAACCCAACAAAGCCAACAAGCAGGCCTAAAAATACCGTCCTTTCTGTGTGTGTTTGATGTCCCGATATAGAGCCGTGGGAACGAGCTACACTGAATGCGCTTGAGCTCGAGGGGTCTTTAGAGGCTTTTCTGTTATGGCAGCAGACCAGTTGTTGTGCTGCCACAGTTGGAACTGGCCAGTACAGATGCAGCTTTTTGCTCAAGGGCACTAAGACAGCAGATGTTGGTGAAGTCATGAAGGACTGGTTTTCTACTCTGCTTCTGCTCCGACGTTTGACATCCCTCTCCCCTCTGTCTCCTCTTCACTCCTTTTGTCTTTTTGAGCTCGTCTCTCTCTCTCTCTCTCGCTCCCCTCGTTCCTCTCTAGCTTTCTTTTTCTTCTTGAATCACCTTCAGTTTCCTCTCCACGTATTTTATGTGTTTTGTCATTTCCCTGTGTACTCACCTCCTCTTCACTCTTTTCCTTTTCTCCTTCCTCCTTGCCTCATTTCCACTTATCTCTGCACACTTTGTGTCCTCACTTCTCCACTTGTTCCCTTTCTCTGTGTCTCTCCTCTATCCTTCTGGTGTCTTCACCTTTTTTTCCCCTCCTTTCCTATACTTTCCTTTCCTCTCCTCTCTTTAGTCTTAGTGTGCTTATGGTTTTTTTCTAAGAGCACTCAGAGTCTGCTTGTTGTTGCATTGTGTAATGCAATCGCAGAAAACTGGAGGGCAAGCAGACGTCCAGAAGAAGCCTGACATTGACTCTCTGAGACAACACTTAGAAGCAGATGGGCCTTTGTATCGTCAGACATAGAAACCAGAACACTGGCTCTACAGGTTTCTGATTGGAGGGGACTGTTTATGGGAAAGGTTTAGGCCCCCTCCTGTCTGTAATGATTTGTAGTGTTTGCTAGCTGGTTACAGGGAGCATTGTTGGAGTTTGCTGGAAACAAGATAAAAGCTTAGGGAGGTCGTTGTCCTGTCTATGTCAAAGCACATGGGCTCTTTTGTCTACGTGTCAACATTTTTTAAAAAGTCACTTTTATTTGAGTCAAAGACGTGCAGTAGAATTGAGCGCTGAATGCAAACCGAACCATATAAACTGCACAGAAGCTAGCTGGCTGACCTTAGCTTGCTCGCTCGCTAATATGCAGAATTGTCTGACGCAGCTTTTTGTTTTCTGTTGTCATGATGAGTTTTTGTTGGTCTGTGTTGTGTTGAGAGCCAGAAATTTGATATTGACTAGTGGACTGTAGCTAGCACTAGCTTAGAAATAGCAATGCTCGGTGAGTAAGCACAGTTCATCCTGAGCCCAGATTGTTAGAGACAACCCAGGCTTAGCAAAGTTCTCATTTACAATGTGTTTAGACACCTGATGCTGAGCATGCAGCAGCACAACATTTACACTGTAACAACTTGTGGAGTCCTGCACGTGTGAGGGCGGTGTTGTCTCTGCAGGGGTAATAGCTGGAGTAATACACTGTGTCTCACTCCCTCTGATTAAAATGTAACAGGAAAGGACGAAGGGGGGAGGCGAGGGAGGAGGGAAAACAATAACTGAGGGAGAGAAATGAAGAGGAGAAGAAGGGAGGTAGGAAGGATGAAGAATGGGGGGATGATTGCATGGTTTCATTGTGACACACAGGAGGAGTGTGGCTACAGCAGCA
>VOQK01036051.1:37913-53593 GCA_015052645.1 Benitochromis conjunctus
GTTATTTTTTTTTTCCATCTTTACATTTCCCAGGAACTGGGGAAATAGTCGTCCTAGGATTTTCCAGGAATCCCATTTTCTGGCATTAAACCCTAGTCTACACCACGCCCAAGGTGTCGGACATTTGTAATGGTTTACTGGTCAGCTGTTACAAGAGAAGTCAGCTCATTTATGCCCCTGACAGCCTATTATGTCCAGCATTGTATCTGAGCGTTTTTGTTCTTTAAACATAAGCATTCAACAGCATCTCTCTGATGAACTTCAGCCATGCGTGCTGAAGAGCGTGTTTACATGCTGGTGTGTGTGTGCTCTGTGCATTCCAGCTGTGCGTGAACATGACCAATGAGCGGCTGAGGCAGTATGTCTCTGAGGTGCTTTTCCAGCAGGAGCAGGCTGAGTGTCTGCAGGATGGCATCGCCATGGAGAACGCCCGCTCTCCCAGAAACCACCCAGCTATCTTGGACTTCTTTTTTCAGGTACTGTATGCTTCTAGTTTGGACCAGTCCAGTCCAGTTTGGTCTGACATTATGTAATGCAACAATCCCACCCGCAGCTTTGACCTAACTTTTGGAATCACATAGTAAAATGTACACATTTCTTTACTTATTAACAGTAGAATAATTTACACAGTTAAAGTCTTGATGTTTTAATTGAGACAAAAGGCAAAAATGTAGTTTATATAAACATAACTGCTAATTTCTCTCTAAACCCACTTTCTGCCTCCGTTGTAATTGGCGCGAGAAATCTCTAAAGGAAATAATATCACTGAATCTCCTTTATGTCAGAGGAATAATGTGCCCTATGTGGCTCTCTGGAAGTGTCACCAAATATGGATTACTGTTATTGCTATGTGCTTGTAAATATCTACTACATAGATGATAATGTGAACATCTGTTTGTTCCCCCTCCAGAAGCCCCAGGGGCTGTTGTGCGTGTTAGATGAGGAGAGCCAGAGCCTGCGGCCATTAGAGCAGACCTTGTACAAGAGGCTCTCTGCCCAGTTGGACTCCAACCAAATTCACGGGCTGTCTCTCACTACCAAGGATGGCAATGGGAACCCCCCACCGAAAGACCAAGGCCCAGCCTTTATTGTCAGCCACTATGCAGGACAGGTCTGTGTGTGTATGATGATTTCATTTCAGTAGATTTTGCAAAGGATTAATACGGATGAAGTGAGGGCAGCTATAAAGAGCATGAAGGTTAGAAACGCAATTAGTCCAGATGAAATACTTGTGGAGGTGTGGCGATATCTAGGATGTCTTTTTGACCACATTGTTTTATACAATGAGAGGAGATTGAGAGTGAGAGGATGCCTGAGGAAGATGTGTGTGAGAAGAAGAAATGTACTGGTGTCAGTTTTTGAAGCATAAGGGTGATGCGCAGAACTTTAGTAACTACACAAGGATAAAGGTGATGACTCATACCAAGAAATAGGAAAGGGTTGTTGAAGCTAGGTGAAGATGAGAGGTGATGATCAGTGAGCAGCAGTATGGCTTCATGCCAAGAAAGAGCACTATAGATGTGATGTTTGCTTTGAGAGTGTTGATGGGGACATATAGCTTTGTGAATCTAGAGAAAGCATGTGAAAGCGTGCCAAGTGAGAAACTGTAGTACTGCATGAGAAAGTTGGGAGTGGCACAGAAGTATGTGAGGGTGGCGCAGGACATGTATGTGGACAGCCATAAAGCGGTATGGTGTGCAGTAGTAGTGACAGATGAGTTTAAGATGGGGGTGGGATTACATCAGGGATCGGCATTGAGCCTCTTGCTGTTTGCCTTGGTGATGGACAGGCTGACAGATGAGGTCGTGCAGGAGTGTGGACTGCAATGTTTGCAGACAACATTGTGATCTGTGCTGAGCGTGGGGAGCAGAGAGACTTAAGGTGAAAGTATGCTCTGGAGAGAAGAGGAATGGAAGTCAATAGACGCAAGACAGAACACGTGTGAATGAGAGGGAGGCAGGTGTAACAGTGAGCAAGCAAGGAGAAAGGTAGTGAGGAGTTTAAATACCTGGGGTCAACCATCCAAAGCAACCGCCAGTGCACAAGAGAGCTAATGAAGATAGCGCAGGTAGGGTGGAGTTGATTGAGATGAGTGTCAGGAGTGATTTGTGACAACAAGAGTGAAAGGTAGTGCTTACACGTTGGTAGTGAGACCAGCTCAGTTCTCATCATGTCTGATTTGGAGATGGTTGCATTGAAAAAAAGACAGGTGGCCAAGCTGGAAACAGTAAATGTTAGAAACGAGTACATCGATAGAAGTTAGAGAGGCAAAGCTGAGATGGTTTGGACATGTGCAGAGGAGGGATGGTTGTTATATTGGACCACAGAGAAGGTTCATGGATGTAATGGAGGAGGATTGGCCTGACAGAAGGAGAATGCTAGAGAAAGGGTGAGATGGAGGCAGATGATCCACTATGGCGACCACTAAAGGGACCAGCCAGAAGAGTTACTGGGTCTGTTTGCCTTGCATCTGTATCTGTGGTTCATAGCACATATGTGACATATGAACTGACCTTCTATAATAGAATAAATATAATGGAATATTTTTTTATACTAGGTAAACATATAGATTTTGATTTGTATTTGTTTTTTTTCTGCCAGATTTCATACAACCTCAGAGGATCGCTCACAAAAAACAAAGACTCTATTCCTCAGAATCTCCTGTTTACCATTAAGTGTAAGTACCCAATGAATAACACACATATGTGCACATTGTGGCGTCAGCACGCGCTTCATTACAAAGATGCACTCTTGTGTAAACAAACAGCGCACAAAACCACTCGTTGTCCAAATGTGGTTGTGTTTTTATATGTGTGTTTCATCCCCTGTGCAGCAGACAGCATCGTCTGTGTGTATATTGTCTATAGAAAGTGCCAGATGTGAGGTGTTGTGGTTAGCAGGACACAGGGACTCGTTGTGTGACTGCCAGGCTAGCCTCACGTCCAGAAGCCTAATTGCTATAATTTCCATGATGAGACTAATCTTCTAAAGGCTAGCCCGTCTCTCAGACTTGGCTGTTATCCCTCCATCTGACAGGTCGATGCATCGCTGCCTTTCATCCACAAAGAGACATAAACGATGTGTGTTTTTTTTTTTTCTTTTAGGTGGCATCCCCTCCTCACTTCTCGTTTAAGGCTTGAAGTTAATAGGACAAAAGTGTCTGCTATGGGTACTATTACATTAAATTGTAGGCAGTGGCTATATGGGGAAAATGATCTAAAAATAATGCCCTGAATGTTTTTATAATCAGTTAACCTGAAAAAAATGCAAGATTTATTCCTTGTTTTTCTTACTGTTGCTGTAGATAGCTCTTTATGTTTGTGGTTCTTATTGCTCTTTGACTCACAACCAAAACAGTGTGCCCATATTGGTGTAGTTCAGTATTCTGAATCCATGTAGCTCATCTACATTCATTGAAAGAATAAGTGAATGTTTGTAACAGCATTTTAAAGGTGTAAATTGTGACTTTTCACATCATGTCCGACTTGCTTTTCCTATTATGGATACATATTTTTACTGTTTGGACCTTTCCATTTCGCAAACATGTCTTATGAGATTTCATTACAAAGATGGTAGGCTGATTAAGCTCATTTAGGATCTGTGTCCATGCGAGTGTTTGCACACAAAGACTCTGTATGAATTATTATTATTATCTTCCCTTGTTTGTAATTCTGCAGAATGCTCAGACATGTTTTGCAGTATACTGTTTCATGTTTCTGGCTAGCCATTCACTTAACCTCTGTTTGCTCTTCACAGAAGCACTCACTTAAGGGTTTAGCCCCTCTTAGTGGGGGCAACAGCTCTTGTTCTTGTAATTTTAGATGCACTATACCACGGTTTGGAAAACAGGAGCACAGCAGTGCCAAAAAAGGTTACTCATGAAATGTAATGTAAGGCTATAAATTGCTAGTTACGCTGCTAAAATTGCAAAAAGTTATATAGTTATTTTAATTAGTTTTTCAAAGATGACAGCAACGCATAAAGGTCAAAGAGATTAACAATCTTTATACTTTACAGCAGCATTAGTTATGGTTTGCTTTCAGAAAGAAAATCTTGAATTATCAGCACTGCCGAGTGTTTTTGTGCTACGACATGATCATCTGCCCCTGCAGCAGTCATGGCAGACTCAGGTCAATTAGAGCGATGTGCATTGATTTGTTTAGCAGACAAGAGGCAGTGTAAATTCAAACAAGAGAACCAATAAAAAACAAGAGTCAAGATTTAAGTGCAAACTATCAAGTGAATGAAGTCTACCTAGATATAGTGACAGCTCCTGCTAAGCTATCCAACCCTTGAAGATATGTCCATAAATGTGATAAAAATGAAACACTCCTGCATATTTTTATTTTAATTTGGCATGTGAGCTTTGAATATAATGATCATCACTTGGTTAGTAATTGTAATTTAAAGCTGAAGCATTTACATGAACCCTGTCATTTTACACTGAAAATGAACCCAAAAAAGGAATCATGGCGTCTGGTTTGTCTCACCAACTGCTTTGATTTATATTTTTCTTTAAAGTGAACAAAAAACTGTTTCCAGATTTTTCTTTCAAAACAGGATATTGATCGTTACAAAGCTACATGGATTATTCAGATGGTCGAGGTGATTGCCGTGAATGAAAAGGCAATTAGCTTGGAACTTTTAGTAATTAAGTCCTGAAATGAGTCTTGTTTTTTATTTGCTTAACTGCACCTACCTGCCACCATCCTTTACCACCTCTCCCTCGCTCTCTCTTTCCTTGTTTCTGTGTCTTTCTCAGCCTTTCAGATTAGAGCCACACACCCACGTTCACACACATGTTGTTTGGCTTTCTGAATGAGCTCATTGTTGTTGCGGACCGCTCCACGTGTTATAGAGTGACATGGTCCGCCCCCTCTTGTTGCCTAACTGATTGTTGTTTACATGCAGACTAATTTTATGCGTCCTTCCTGCTTTTACTCCACTGATTTTTCACTCCCTCCTTGTTCATTTTTTCTTTCTTTCTTGCTTTCTTCCTTTCTTTCTTTCTTTCTTGCTCTATTTCTTTCTTTCTTTCTCACCTCTCCACATTCTCTTCCACCCACTTTTTCCACCAATGCTATTGCTTCTCTTACCCTTATGTTTTCCTCCCTCTCTGCATGTATGTGCTTTGTGCCCGGCAGCCAGTGAGAGTGTGTTGCTGCAGCAGCTCTTCCAGTCCAAGCTGACTCAGACTGGTTCCTTGGTGCCAGCAGCCCGGAGCTGCATAGGGCTGAGGGGGCCTAAAGCTGCCTTGTTGCTCCACAGGATACCATCAGTCTCCCTTGTCAGTGCCAGCTCAATCCCCCAACAGCCCCGGAGGTACCATGATCTTACCAAGGTACCTTGCACACCGTGGGATAAGTCCACGTCTGTGGCTACACCCTACACTTAAGCCAATCACTGACATCTTTTCACCTTTATAAAATTTTTAGTGCATGACCACTAGATTTAAGTCAATGAAAATATAACATGGCCACTCCCATTTCAACTGGATATCATAAAACAGGACTTGGTGACACGTTTACCTTGAAAGCTCTGCTGCAAAGTGACCACTAAAATCAATTGATGGAAAAACAGGGGTAGTATTTTTCAGGAAAAAAAGAAAAGTCTAATTTAAGCTTCTTCCCACCACATGGCTATATATAAACATCTGGGAATTGGATTTGTTAGTACAGCCCTGCAAGAGATAGAAACTCCACAAGAATGTATACGCATGCATATGAATTGAGGGCATTAGTGTTTTTATACACTTTTCACAGAACACAAAAAAGCACACCTGAAAACGATATTCATTGTGTCCCAAGTCTCTTCATTCAGCTCTTCCTCCCTGTTTTATGTCTCTCCCCCTTTATTTTATCTGTTTTAATGTTTTGAGTGTACAGTGTAGTGGGGCACATATGTGATTGCTGGTTGTATAACCTTCAGGAGGCCCTGTCTGCTGTTTCTGTGGCTCATTAGCCATCTAGAGCAAAGGCTTATATAAGGCCCCTTTAACCTCACTGATCCGTCCCAGCAGCCTTATACGGTAACACCAGGCAATATTGTTTTGCTGCTGTATAAGTGTATAAGCCTGTAAATATAACAGTAAAGCACGGTAAATGCTGCCGGTCCTTCTTCTTACATGTGAGGAATCATAACTGTGTCTGAATTCTAAACATGCTACGTATTTAATGTGATTTCAAGAACCACACCAATTATCAAAGATTTCAACATGGTTTTATTAAGGCTGCACAACATTGATGACATGTGATGATAATGTTCCATGTTCTTCAATGGCCCATTCAAGAGGTTCATCTCTCTAACAAGTTTCCTGTATTATCACTTCCTGCTTCCAGATCTTGAAGAAAAAAGGCTCCAGCTCCTTCCTCCAGCGACTAGAGCGTTGTGGACCCACCACAGTGGCAGTGCAGCTAAGGGTATAATCTCGTCCCATTGCATAATTCTTCCAGTTGCAGAATATTTACTTCTTTTTTTTTTCCATTTGTATCAATGCTTACCTGAAAGCAGGCAAATGAAATTTTACAGGAATAAAACAAAGGAATTCATGTGAATCTTGTGAATTACTGTGCATCTGCAACAATGCAAAACTAAGTTTAGAGTTTGGTGCTGTGATTTCATAACTATATAAAGCAGCACAAACTTTCAGTTAGTGGAGAGCAGGGGAGAGCGGCTTCTTGGTGGTGACGCAAGAAGCCTAAAATGTGGTTGAGAGAAGCAGTACCTTTGGTTTGAATGAAACCAGTGTATTGCACAATCAGACTTGTGGACTTGTGGTCAACGAGTCCCTGTGGGAATGGCAGGGAAGGAGAGAGTGGGCTGAAGAATGATGCTGTACCAAGCCAAACATGAAGCCCTCCACATGAATGAATGAACAATGAACAAAAACCACTGTGTTCTGTGGGCACGTATCTGAGTGTGCGCATACGCATGTTTGGAGGGAAGACAGTTATGTGAATGCTGCTAGTGGCATCCAAAGATGAGGGGTGAGGTATTGAGCGCTGGAACCTAAGGGTATGCAGCGCATAGACTGACGTCAGTTTGACGAATGGCAAAAACACAGATGTAAGTGTTTATGCGTCTGTGTGACCTTGAATGGATCATCTTTGAATTCAGGGATTGAAGAAAAGCTCTTTCTCGCGTTCTCCCTCACACATCCGTAGCCAGAGCAAAGAGCTCTTTGTGCTTTTGTTTTCTCCAGAGGCAAAAAACACACCCCAAAATCAGACCACTTTGTCACAAACACATTGTAATTTTGCTCCAGTTCGTGCAGCACACACGTCAAACATCAAATGAAGTCAGACAATCCTTCCTTCCTCTCTAAATTGCCGAACATGTAAAAACAGCCGCGAGGCTATTGTGATTGAATCACTAAAAATGTGCAATTGAATGCATGTCCTCTGCTTTTTCTTTCTCTTCCAGAACACACTTTCAGAGTTGGTTAGCAAACTGCAGGCCTGCACGCCCCACTTCGTGGAGTGTGTGCGACCCAACTCCAGTTGTCAGCCAGACAATTTTGACAGCTTCCATGTGTCTACCCAGCTGCAGTACATCGGGGTGCTTGAGATGGTGCGCATGATCCGTTATGGTTACCCCGTGCGCCTGTCCTTTCCAGGCTTCCTCAGCAGGTCAGTGTGATGGCATAAGATAAGATAAGATAAGCAATTATGGAAACTTCTCCTCCTAATTTACTGTTTTCTCGGAATGCCGATTCAATTTATGACCACATCTTTCTCAGCTCTCAGCTGATTCTTTTAGGGAACGGTCTTAAATTTGACATATTACACTGCTTCTTTGTCTCTCTGACTCATCTCAGTTATACCGAACCATTACACTCCCAACACTGCAACCTGTCCCTTTATCTGTTACACATCCAACAGGTGAAAGTAGGCTTAAAGATTCAGAACAAATGACCCTGCCAATGAATGCATGGGGCATATATCATGCAGCACTGCGAGTTCACAGGCAGGCTGACATATTTGGATTGAAAATTCACCGCAACCCTTGTTGTTACGAGTGCAGTGTGACCCAGAATGTCTTTTTTTAGGTATAATGGGAGATCATTGCTGCTAATGAATACCACAGACATTTCCCATGTCAGCGTGACACACAGGCATTAACCAATTGTGCGTAAGGTCACTTTGTCCTGCACTTGACGGTTATTTTTGACAGTAACTCCACATCACCTGACTTCCCTCACTATCTGCTACTACCCCTTTTTTAAAAAAACGCTTTGCCTTTATGTGTTACTCATTGTACTTTTTTTGAGAAACAGAGAGAACAATGTGATTTTGACATTCCATTTCTCTGTCTCACTTCCTCACCTTCAGTTTAGCTAATTGTCTCAGTCTTTCCTGTCTTCTGATTCTGAGAACCAGTAAAATACTGAGAGGATTTACCTCTAAGTCCAACCACCTCCCCACCCCCACCCCCTTTCTCTCTCTCTCTCTTTCTCTCTCATCCTCTGTTCTCTTAGCTTTTCTCTCTCTTTTTGAGGATAAAGGGATTAACATGAACATTCTTGGCAGATAATGAGAGACGACAAAGCTGGTCACATGACCCCCTCAAAAGTTTCCACTACTTTGCTGTAAACATCACCCCCCCCCCGGACACACACAACCCTTCTACCAACCACCTACACACACACACACTTACACATACAAACTTAAGCACAGTGCCTGGCTGGTGCAAACCAGCTCCTCACTTCCTGAACCTAAATTGAAAGACTGGATGAATCAAAAACCTGTTCAGTATTTTCACCGCTAATGAGTTTTAAGCAAGATTCTTGCAGTTGTCAAAACATAATTATAAGAAGTTAAAGGAAACGATTGCCCGTGTCTCTTCCTGTTTGGTTTAACACTATTCAAAATAACTCACTACTGTAATCACGTTAAATTTTTCTGTAATGCTGTAATCGAACACATTGCACTTAATTCAGCAATGACAGTTTTTGTAACACGTGTTGCAAGCTCTTCAATTATCTGCACACTGCACACTGGGCAGCTAGAAAGAAAAACACAAACATGCACTTTTGCACTTTCACTACAATCAGCAATGTTTGGTTGGTGGTTTGGTTGATATTGTAGTGGACTAGCAACAAACGCTTAACCACTAAATGGATTCTGAAACAAGAAAACGGAAAGCAGTGAGTCAGACATTACATACTCACACATGTTACATGTTCACATGATTGACATTTGTAGATTTTACTGTAGACATGAATCCATCACACATTTGTCAAATATTGAATAGGAATACTTTAATATATCCCCTCAAAGTGTTCTAATGAAATCGGGAAACAGGTTTGTTGTTCTTGTATGATATTTACAGGTGATATACAGAAACATGAAGCTTCAAAATTTTACAATGATCTTGTAACGTTGTGAATTTGAAACAACACTGGTTTCATTGTTTCCCATTCCCCTCTCTCTCTGGATTGTCTCAGGGACAATCCAGCATATAACAGCCTGCACTGGGGTCTTGCCTGGCATGGTAGACCCCAGCCTCTATGGAGCTTGTGCTTAGAGCTTGTTCCTGTGCTGCCATGATTAGTGCCTCTGTGCTATCTTTCAGTCCAGTTTTGTCCAGCCATTGGTGGGATTTCTTCATATCAGCCATTTCTTCTATCTGCCAGTGGTTCATGCTGTGCAGGGACCTGTCCTTCCATTATGGCAACTCTTCTTGCTCCTTTTTTTTCTTGGGTTTCTGCTGCCCAAGGTATTCATTAAGCAAACTATCAGTTGTGGCCATCTTCCTGATGTACTCATGGATCTTTGCTGTTGATTTTTGGATAGTGGTTTTGACACTCACTAGTCCTCTACCACACTTAGCATACAGTCTCAGGGTGCTGGTCTTGGGATTAAACCCTCCATGCATGGTAAGGAGCGTCCTTGTCTTGATGTTAGTGGCTTCCATCTCCCCCCTTGGCCACCTGATTATCCCAACAGGGTATCTGATGACTGGCAGGACATAGGTGTTGATTGCCCAGAGTTTGTTCTTCCCATTCAGCTTACTTTCTGCAGTTATTTGATATTTGCAGCTTTCCTAGCAGCATCTTCATGATTCCCAATTGCCTGTGGGATTCCCAGGTACTTGTAACTGTCCTCAATGTCTGCAATGTTGCCTTTTGGTAGTGCAGTTCCCTCGGTTCTGACTACCTTCCCTGTTTTTTTTACCATCTGACAACACTTCTCCAGTTCAAATGACATTCCAATGTCATTACTGTAGATTCGAGTGGTATGGATCAGTGAATCAATGTCTCATTTACTCTACTCCATGTAGAGGAGGTGCCAAATGATTCCTCGATTGTGTAGTCAGTGGGGACAGAGCATCTCCTTGTTAAATTCTGCACTTGATGGCGAGTTGTTCATTTGGCTTGAAGTTGGCCTCTAGTGTTGTTTGCCACATCCCCATTAAATTCCAGATGAAGGCTCTTAGGGTTCTGTTGATGTTGCTGTGTGTGTATATAAAATATTTATCTTTAATTTTTTATTTATAGGCGTTCCACACAGTTCCTATGAAGTCCAGCCAGATTTTGGCAGTCATCAGTCAATTTATGACCACAGTACGTCTGAATATAGATTACTGGCTGGGTACTTTAAGTACATCATATTTAGAAGGTAGTTTTTTCAGAATTTAAAACAAGGTTATGTATGATAGGAAATTTCTGAAATTATAAAAAGCAAACTGTAGACTTGTAATGGCAAGATGAAAGCAATGCCACGCAGCATATAAAATAGTGTCATCTGCATAAAAATGTACATTACAGTTTTGGGTCACAGAGAGTTCATCTAAAGGGCTTCAAGAACAGATCTGTCCAGATGGCAAGTGAACTTGACCCGAAACCACTGGAGTCTACTGAAATCTGTCAGAAAGACAACACTGCTCATCTAAACTGACTGAGAATTGTTTATCTAATAAAATGATGCGATCTACTTAATCAAATGCTTTTGGTAGATCTATGAAAAATGCAGTGCATTGCTAATGATTATCAAGGGCTTCAATAGCATTACTACATGCTAAGATAACATTACAGTACACATACTGCAGTTGTTGTTGTGCTGTGTATCTAAAACATGACTTTTCTGACTGTAAAATGTTTTGTTTTTTCCAGATATGTTTTCAATTAGGAACTCAGAATTAGACCATTTTAAGATAGGGTGTAATTTATTTGAGTCACTAGGGTCACCACCTTTATGCAGTGGGCGCACCTGTGCACCCTTCCAGATTTTGGGAACTTTCCCAAAGAATATTAAGAATATAAGTTAGAGTTGGCTTAGCACTGATCCAAAGGAGAAATGGATCTAAATTGTCCTTGGATTTTTTTTAAGCTTTAAAATGATTTGTAGATATAAGCGAATATAAGAGAATTTGTTTTCAGAGTTCAAATTCCGTTTTTTGTGAGTTGTTTCTGGCTTTAGAAGCAAAAGACAAAAATTATAATTTAGTGAGAGCGAGATTTTGTTCATACAAATTTACCGTACATACGGTAAACGGTGTGTGTGTTCTGATGTTTTCTTTTCTTTTTTCTTTTTTGTAAATCAAAGCAATACCTAATTTAAAAGGTTGCTGCTCACAAAACACCCGTCAATCCAGGCCACTTGCCATTCATCTCTCTCAGCTCCACTGGGTCCAGCGCAGACAGTGCCAACGTATGAACACTGCTTGGGCTGCTGATTTGGGGGTGGATTACACTGCTGTTTTCCAGAGCTCTTTCTCACTTGATGTCTCATTCTTTCCTCACTTACTCTGTCTTCTGAACAACTGTTTGTATTTTCCCTCATCATCACTACCTACTTCTGTCATGTCCACACAGTCATTCCAGTTTTATTCAATGTTTTTATTCAGTTTTTTCCCTGCAATGTGTGTCTGTCCTTCAGAAATAATCCCTGCCTCTACACTAATCAGAATGGCAGGCCATTAAATGACTCATTATCCTTAACTTTCCTATAGTCTCATGAATACAAACAGACCCATGCCTACACAGAAATACACACTGGAGCCTCACAGGCCACTTCACTAAGTCAAATCGGCAGCCTGAAGCGAATTACATTAGTGTCTTGGTAACCAGGGTGATTTATGATGAAATCTGTTTTACTGTTGCTTTTATTTGTCTTTTATGATACCATATGTGTTTTGTGGCCAGGTTTATTTTCTGCAAATGTGTAAGGTCAAATAGGACCATTTGAACCTTGTTTCTTCCAACCCCAGCCCTTGATGTGTGTTGTTCTTGTCATTTTGTAATTTATCCAAAATTGGATGTGAAAGATTTGTAAGTATTTACAGAGCGAGGTATGCATGCAGCCCACAAGAATAAAAGTCATTTTTAAATATTATTTTTTTCCAAGTACATCTTCATTACCTTCGACTGACAGATAAAAGTACAAATTTCTTGGCAGTACAGTAATGTTTTTGTCTTACCACTGTAGACAGATATTATTGACTAAATGTTGCCACCATGTAATATGTCTGAGGAGCAGCTTCAGAAAGGAAGTAAGAGTTTAAATAAATGCACTGCCATTACCACCTTTGTGATGCTCAGTCAACGAGGTCAGTGACAGCCTTTTGGTCACAGTGAACCATGTTAGCACAGTGTAACCCTCCATTTAAGCTTTTTTAAAAGGGTTATTTCACTTCTTTGACTCCACATGAAGCCCCCTTAGGTCTTGTTAAAGCGGGGACCATCGATGGTTTTCATATCCTTGTTGGCGAGGTCATGGGGTTTACAGAGTTCCTTTGTATTTTATGGGCCCACAGGGACAGTGTGTGCTGTCTGCAGAACTGGTATTACCATACAGAGAGAGGGTTAGGGAGAGTTCAGACATAGCCCACTTCTGTAAATCAAACACATCCCACATCCATGTACACTCGCGTACTCACTATTGACAGCACAAGTGGTTTATGTTTCCAGCCATCTGCTTGTTATATACGTCTCATAGGCAGAGTGGCATCATCAGCTAGCCATGCTTCCCATTGAGAACAGAGAAGACAAACTAGCCTACTGATAGTGATTTTTAATAAAAACAAATGTTCAAAAACCAGTGTCTGAAATATTGTATAAATGAAGCTTTAGTTACAGCATTCTCTAGAAAAAATAAAGATAGAAACCAGTGACAAATTCAGCATATTTATCTTTAGCTCTTTGGCTCCTGAAAAATTCAAACTATTTGGCATAAAACATGATCACAAACTGTACATTGTGAGTTTTATTAGACATGTTATGTAAAATGTAAGTGTAATTATAATATATAATGATAATTGTAGTGTACGTGGACACTTCTTTATTTTTTCTGCCAAATATTCATTGTTTAGCATTCTTATACTGTGTTTCTATGACTGTCATGCCTTACTTCATTCAGTGTTACATTACTGACTCACTATTATATATTATTATATTAATATTATATATTAAAATATATAATATATGGTATATTATATAATATAGTTTATATTATATAAGTGACTCACTGTTGAGCTGTTCAAAAACCTATAGCCATGTCTTTAAGCAGTGTTGGGACAATCAGTGATGTACCTCTGTCCTGACCTCCATACATAGTGATAATGACTTGAACCTGTAACTCCATAAGATCTGTTTCCACTGATTTCGAGTCCAGTTCTTGTGTAATTTGGCATACCTTAGCCTTTCCTCCCTGCTTCCTTTCCTTAGACATGGTTTTCTAACAGCCACCTTTCCTCTGAGAACATTTCTGATGAGGCTTGACTGAACAGCACATGGATAAACAGAAGGGTCACATGCAGCTGTCTGGTCCTGTGTCAGGCTGGATTTATTTTATCCAATTTCTTAAGAACATGATTTTCCGATACTGTTTATCTGCTGCAGATAGTTTTTTTTAGGACTTTTTCCTCCACTTGTTCAGTTTCCTCGTAACCTGCCGCACTGCTGCCAAGTTTTGGCTAATAGCTCTTCAGGAATCACCATGTCTGTGCCAAAATGTGTTTTCTTTGGCATTTTTTCAAAGATTGAACTAAAGAAATGGGAACAAATATGTGCTTTTACAACAAGGTTGCTAGTAACAAAGTGCCTGAAGATCTGTTATGTGTTGACACAAAACTGGTTGATCCCTTGAGTTAGATTCCCTTTTATGCTTGAATGATTAATAGGACAGTGTTAATGGGCTTAAAAAAACAAACAAACAAAAAATGGGAATTCAAAAATTCCTTTGAAAATGGTCAACAGCTGGACTAAAAATCAGTTAAAAATCAATCAATGTCCAAAGGAAAACTTTGAAAGATCTCAAAAAAGCCTGGAGATCAAAAAAAACTTTAATTTTTTTTTTTTTTTTAAAGGATATAACGGTGTTGATTTATAAGAAACTTTAAAAAACGCATGAATTAAATATATTGCATTCAAACAAAATCTGTTTTGTAATACATAACGACCTGGAGTATTTGTTCAAGATCACTTAAACATTTAGAGGAAAGTCTGGCTCTTTGGAAAGAAATGACTCAAGACTTTTGCACAATAATGTTAGTCAGGTCAGAATTTCTGCATGAATTAAGCTTATTGTATTTACTGTATGCATTTCGTGACATGGCATACTTTCAGTTATATATTCTGTTAATGACATGTGCACCTTGTTCTGTAGATTTATAAATATTGGGATAAGGTTTGTCAACCAGTTGTCAGTCACAGATGGTAATGCTGTAAGCTGTCGAAGATAAACAGCGCAGTTAGAATATTTACAGCTCATCCACATTGGTATGGTATCGGGTGTGGACCAGTGCAGTCCCCCAGTGTATAACAATCAACTATGTATATATAGATTATTATTTCTTTCACAGGAAAAATTGCTTCTTTAATTTTTAATTCTTCAATTTTTCTCAGTTAAAGATCTGGAAGCATTTCCTATTGTGCAAAGCAGTCTTTCCTCATTGGCAGTGCAGACTGCAAAGCTAAGTTCCTCTGCATGAAATAAGGAAAATTCAAACTGAATTCCCATTAAGCTAAAGGCTTTACTATAGGCTTAAGCTGAACCAATCACAGCAAGAGAAATCTTCGTACCTCATCGAGTACATTTGTTGTACACTTATATTCACACTAGCAAAGCATACGGTTTTTACCGCTTAGGCTTTATCGATGTTTGTTTTTTTCTATGTAGTCAGTTTATTTCCTTCATAATTCATAATCATTTTTCTTCTGTGTGTATTCAGAATTACTACATATATAAAAACATCTACACTTATTATATATTAACAGCTATATTCACTTTTCTTACTTTCTGCTTTTCTCCACACCGCCCAGTGCATAAACAAACCACTGACTCCATCCAGCTGACCATTCATAACAACGGTTGCCCCGGACACTGCCAATAGGAACAGATGCTGTTTGGCTTGTCTTCTGTGTGACCCTACTGACCCTTGAACCCATTGTTTCCAAAATAGGCTGCCTCCATGTCTTGTCTGGGTTTTTAGGTTCAGCGTGTTTATCTCATGTTTTGTGTTTTTCTTTGTCGTGTTACAGATATAAAGACCTTGTTGTCCCAACACTGGGAGACAAGAAGAAACTGTCTCCGGAGGAAAAATGTCGCTCAGTTCTGCAACAATCAAAACTCCAGGGATGGCAGGTGTGTTTATGTCCAGTGTCCTTTTCTGTCTCCATCAATAATGAAAGATTTGCCAAATGACTTAATCCCTGACCCTCTGTTTCAAAGATCCCATGG
>VOQK01036063.1:25955-38635 GCA_015052645.1 Benitochromis conjunctus
CTAACACGTTACTGTCCAGTCCACAAGAAAACGCATCCTTTAGCCAAATGTAGAGCTTTCCGGATCAAACCACTAGAAGAAAGACGAAACATACTCAGAGAACATGAACAGTGTTTTTGCTGTTGTTCTCCCATAAACACAATAAAGGACTGTGACGTGAAAGTCAAGTGTGAGGAATGCCAAAGTGAAAAACACAGTCAAAAACCCCAGCTGGAAAACACACCTGAACTAGAACCTCAGCCCCAAGACAACACTCTGCCCAAGGTAACGTCACGGTGCACTGAGCTCTGCGGTGAAGGTTGTCCTCCACGTTCTTGCTCCAAGGTATGTCTAGTTGGAGTTTTCCCTAAAGGTCAACCAGAACGGTCTGTTAAGATGTACGCCATTCTTGATGATCAGAGCAATTGCTTGCTGGCCCGTCCCGAATTCTTTGAGCTATTTGGAGTCAAGGGTAGCCCTCTGACATACCATATGAGAACGTGCGCTGGTCTAACTCAAATACTCGGCAGGAAAGCCATGGGGTTTGAAATTGACCCAGTAGGTGAAGGCCCACGTCTAGACCTCCCTCCTCTCATTGAATGTGATGAGATAGTATTTAATAGAAATGAAATACCTACACCTGAAGTCGCTCTTGCCCATGCTCACTTGAAACACCTGGCTCCTCTTATACCTAAGTACGACCCAGGTGCCCAGATTGCAGTTTTACTGGGCAGAGACATCATACAAGCCCACAAGGCACGACAACAAGTCAACAAAACCCACAATACTCCCTTTGCTCAGCGCCTGGACATAGGCTGGGTAATTGTGGGGGAAGTATGCCTCAGTGCTCACAGGCTAACAGTCAACACCTATAAAACTCACATGCTCTCCAACAGACGTCCAGCTCTCCTCGCTCCTTGTCCTTAACAGCATCAACATCAAAGAAAAACCATGCTATGATAGGGAGCACAAGAGTAGCTTCTTAAGATGCAGCTCGAAACCCATTGCAGCAGAAGACAAGCTTGGCGAGGTTACCACGGTTAGCTGAGGTCAGATTCCTTCTTTTCTGAAAACTTTACGGACTCCTGTTGAACTCCATTAGATTCTGTTAAACAATAAAAAATGTGCTAAATGGTTACCCAGTATGTTATACTGTGATGCCTGACAAAACATCAGAACAACTATCATCACACATACTGCAGCATGCGAGAACACGAATGTCACACGCAGTCAGAGCAGATACAACCTGGCAGTTTTTAACCTACCCGTTTCCTTGTACAAAACCCTGTGTGATGTGAATTTACCCGAGCAGTACCTAAATCAAATGCATCTCCTGAAGTGAGAATGCATCTGAATCAGACCATCTCCTGTGGTGTGCTTCGTTGGAGAAAGGGCAACTTCTGACAATCTCCCTACTTAATTCTGCTGACATTTCTCCGAGTTCATGTGGCAAAGCAGATTATGTGATGACTTGGAAGAAAACAGGCTGAGAAATACTGTGTAAAGGACACTGGAAGCAGGAGGCCAAGAGGCCACTCACTCCCCTACTTTGAGCCCCTGTTCCATAATTACAATAAGATATCTTCATCTTGTATATAAAATGCATTTTCCTAGTTAAATGTGATCTTATACGTCATTGGCGTTTTGGCTGTAATATCGCCCATCACAAGATGGTTTTGTAGTTTCTATAATAAAAATCATTTGACAAATGAATAATCTTCACCCAAATCACTGTTTCCAAAAGTACTTTTAACTCAAGTGATACACAAATTGTTCTGAACGCTCAACCTAGCCTAACCTTAACGATGGCATTGCCACACCATACAACAGGAAGACTAACCTGCACCTTTGAAAATGGCATGTTCTACATGCTCTCCACCCGGGTGGGCTCTCAGGCTCTCTCCATCTGTCAGTATTTCTCATCCTGGAGATATTATAACGGATCGCCTACAGCACTTTTCAGTGAGCCTGAGAAACTTTTAGCTTTTCTATTCAGGGGAGAATACATGCCCTGTGCAGACTAAGGAGAGTGTTAAACCACACACTCCCAAATAATCTTTCGGCCCTGCTTCCCAGCATGAGCTCCTCCTTTGAAGTGACTTTGAGTATGCCTTGTTGCTTTGAGAAGTTCCCATTAGCAATTGAGAACAAAACCAATTTCCAACTGGTAATCACCTCTGAGGTTTTCACTCTGGTAGCACTCGCCTGCCCACACACACACATACACACAAGTCCCATTACTCACACACAACACATAACACATCCCTGAGTTCTCATTCAGACCTTATTCCAACAGAATTAAAGGCTTCATAGATCACTGCCACCTGGATAATGAAGGGCAAAGACAAAGCATGTGAAAATCACATCAATAAGAAATCCAAATGCTGGAGGAAGAAGGCATGGGCGAAACTCACAAAAGTTAGCAAAGCCAGAGCCACCCAGCTTGCTCAAGCCACAAAATTCACTCCCTTAAATAGATGAGAGGAAGGTAGCATACATACAAATTATGTATTATATTTACATTTTAATACGAGTAAATGTATGAGTGTTAAATGATCGTGTGTTCTGCTCTGAGAATCAATCAAAGAATTTCTTCCTCATTTTAAGGTCCATTAATGCTCCGCGTGGCTTCGTTCAGTCACGGACTCATTTTTAAAGACGTCACTGGAACATTTAGTAAAAGTAAAACTGCAAAGCGAAGTGAACGAGGTGCAACTCAATATGCATGAAAGCTGTGAGCCTGCTTCAGCTACAGGTGTGTGTCTTTTGTGCTCTTTGGCGTTTATTGACCAGTGCTGGGGCTGAAATACGGGAGTCTGGTGTTCAGCCTAGTGTGCAGGAAAAGGTCAGTTTAAAATAAGGCTTCATATTATTTGGTGTGACAGAGACTGAAGCAAGTGTCTCACACAAAAAGTCTGGAGTTAGTAAGCCACTTTTTTTCCCCGTTATGACATTTTCAGAAACAATCTCTTACTGAGCTGAGCAACTCACGACGACACAGAGTAAGTCTTATGTAACCTTTTGCGTGTCTATCCATTAATGCGTGACGTGTAATGAGGTCTCTATAATAAAAAAAAACAAACTTGTTAACAGAAGTACGACACTCATTCGGAGTGCTCAGATCGTGTCACGTTTATCGAAAGGATTTCATGTCTGAGAGGTGCTTTTTTATTCATGTATAAGTCCTTTTACATTTTCTCTGTTCGGGATATTATTTCAGAAACATAAGACGCCTTTGCTGAATCAAAAGCTTTGTGATTTGTAAGGCACTATGTATATTACGTCTGATAAATGATTTAAATCTGTGGATTTATCCACGTTTCCTGGTGGGTGTAATGGACGGCTCAGTCCTGACGTTTTAGAAAAATGAGTGCCAAGGATTGACCTTTGGAGACGTCCTCTGGTCTAAAATATGTCGCGTGTTTAGTTATTTCCATGCACTCTGTGCTTCCATCTCTGTGTGAACAACATGAAGTGAAGGCTCAAGGGGCCGGAGCATTAAGCTGAGGGGTGTCCACGCTGATCGCCTTTGGAGTTCCTGCTGTCATTTCAGTTGTTTTTCCTTTTCTTTGTCCTCTTTGTATGCCACCTCCTCCTCTGCCAGCAGCACATTTAGAAGTGACACTCATTAGAAATCACAGTCAGAGAAGTGGCATTACTTGAAATGTTTTGCAGGATAAAGATGCCTTAGTAGAAAAGAGCAGTTTGGGTTTGAAGACTTGATGATTGTAAAAGAAGTTGTTTTTTTTAAATGGAAATACTACAAAAAATGTTAAACAATGGCCTCATGAAATGCACATGCGTAAACCCATTAAAAGAGTTAAAGGTCAGGGAATGACGGGGGAGGGGAGATGATTTGGGAGCTCTGAGGACGATCGATGGCAGTGCATTGTTTTCCCCTGTTTTATTCAGCGTCAAGCAGGATGCAGGCTAGTGGTCAAGCCAAACAGCATTATCTATGTGTATACACAACAAATCTCTACAGGACCTTTAGCCCAAACACTAGATAAATCCAAACATCCTTCCCAAGAACTTCAATACAGTTGAAAGAGCGAGAGGAGGGGAGCATGGTGTAAGCCAAGCAAGTTCCTCTAAGTGCTACTGCAGACTGTAATTTTTTTAACCAGGACATTTGAAATGTGGCTGTGTGCACAGCAGTTAATCACAGGCATAAGGTAAGGGTGTTCGCTTGCACTGAAGAGGTGTACTCCGAGAAGATGGCAATTAAAACCGGTGAGGTCACTTGAAATTTCACATATCTAAAGTAAAAAGGGCAAGATGTCTTAGACTCCTATAAGCATCCGTCATTGCAGTCTGCAGGGGCAGAGAATAAGTATTCAAGCAGCAGTGACAGGCAAGATATTTTACAGAAATGTACAATTATATTTCATATTGATTAGTCTCTGTGTTTTCCAACTTATGCAGATTAGTATTCATCCATTATCTTCCACTTATCCAATTCAGGGTGGCAGGGGGCCTGGAGCATATCCCAGCTACCCTAAGGTGAGGGCCGCCAGGTCATCAATCTATCGCAGAGTGATGTGTTGGACACACAACCATTTATGCACATTTATGCTAATTTTCACACCTTTGGGCATTTTAGAACACCAATTAAGCTAAACCCATTTTCATTATTTTGGACTATACAAGGAAGCTGCAGCTCCCAGACAGACACAGGGAGAACAAGCAAACACCACACAGACTGGATTTGAACCCAGGACCTTCTGTGAGGCGACAGTGCTGACCGCCACACCACTGTGCCACCACACAGATGACTGGTTTCCCTTCTTTCTTATTTTAGAAGCGCCTCCAGGAGTATGCCCTCCAACTACAAAGACAACCGCTTCAGTTTACACATACTGCACAACCTGACAATCGCGGTGTATTTTATTGAACATCAAAACTACAAGCTGAAAAAGGCTGATTCACAAAATCATGTGGAAATAGAAAAGCACCGTTAAGCACATTCACATTCCAAAAAACGCCCAAAAACTGGGCGAGGGTGTAGCACTGACCAGGCTACTTTATGATGCATTTAAGGCCTTTATCTTTAACTACTATCACACATTATGTGAAAGAGCAGGCATGTTTCCTATTGAACAAAAGAACCTAGACACCACATTCAAAGATGGCTCTCCATGTCATTCCTAAAGGTGACTTATCCAATTACATGGTTTAGCAGACTTCCAAGACAACAGCAGAATGTAATGAAGCAGTCATATCGCTCTTACAGGCTTTTTGAAAGTAAGAGTCAGCATTCTCTTAAACTTTTAATGTGGCTTGTGAGACTCAGAGAAACGTATCAACAGTAAACCGTCACTGTAAGCAAGATTGTAGCTATTCACAGTAGCTTATTGTGGATTTAAATGGCGTATGCTGTACACAGTTTTAGAGGCGTAAGCAGAAGAGGTTAAAAATAGAGAGGTTTTTTAACTGACAAGCACTATTCTCCAACAAGTTAGTATAGTTAAGATTTCATCTACGACCCTGTTGGATAGCTACTCTCTATTCGAGCTTCTAAAAGTGAAAAGGCAGACACATTTTTTTAGATAAATGACATACAGAGAAACAGGCTGAGTAGCAGAAAAAGACAGCTTTGCATCAAATACCAAAGTTTCAAGTAAAGCATCATTTTATGAGGACAGGACATTTAAAGATGGCGCCAACACGAGTGAGAAGACACACGTTTATACTATTCACTCCAAGTTTGTTGAGCATTAAAATTCATTTAGATGTAAAATGTAAAACTGAACATTCAAATGAGGATAAAAGATAATCACGTGCGTCGCCAGCATGAGGTCGTCGGCATTGTCGACCCTCAGACCGGAAAATCTGCTCGTTGGCTGGAGCGCCACACTCAGCATTACAAACAGAAGCTTGTTTACTGCTGGCCATCGGCTGGATGTTTCCACTCCTGCTTCCTGTTCCCAACAACTTGATAAAAAGGATTTAAGGCTGAACCGTGTCCAAAAACAGCCTGCAGCTACCGAAATCTTTTATGATGTGAAGGCAACGCCAAGGCAAAAAATATCTCTCCATGTGGTGTCATGATGCTTAGTCAGAGCTGTGAGTTCATATTGTGGTGATTTTTTTTAAATTAACATTTTAGTATAGTGCAGCTGCTTTTGTTAGATCACCAATCTGACTTAGTAAAAGGGCACTTCTGAGCACTGTCGGGTGACGGATTCACACTCACCTAAATGTCGGAGTTTCGGTGTGTGTGGTCTTGTGAAGGCTCTCTGGCTGTGTGTCACTGTGTGTTGTTTATCTCCACATTAAAATCTGAAGAGCTTTGAGAAGAGCAAAAAAAACTGCTGCACAACAGGAAACCAGGATCTTCTGAAGGCCTAATAAATCGTTCAGTTGGCATCGGAAAGTGGATTTTTAGAAGCGTGCAGTTCCTAAATCCCAGGACTGTCAGAATCGTAGCTGTTTAGAAGCAGCAGGATGATGAAGCCATAAAACTGTGCCAACAAAATCACAGCCGTCTCTGCAGCCAAAATGTGCCTTATTATAAAACAAGAGGATGGTGTTATATGATTCTGTGACACATTTGTATTTGTCGCAACCACAAAAAATGCATCAGACGCTGAAACTGCTGAACTATTACCAGCAGAACTATACAGAAATCCATAATGTATAAAGCTTACTCCTTTTTCTTTACAAAAAAAGTCATTCAAAATCAGCATAAACTAATTTGATTCCTCAGATAATGAAGCCTGACTTTGATGCCTGTGATCGATACAATTCTGCCATTTGTGATTACTATTAAAATCTCTCAGCATCGCATCAGTAAAGTCAAATAAACCACAAACACAGCCTGACTATGACGACAGTGAATCCGTATCTTCAATCATCAAATCGTATGACACACTGGGACCAAAGGTCATTCAAGTGGGGTTTAGAGTCTATGCAATGAACCATACAGCACACAATAAAAGTGAGCACATGGCTGATCAATATTACTTAAGTATTAAGTAGTCACCCTCAAAAACTGCATTAGTCTAAGTTGATGAATAGAGCATTTCTGAGCCATGAAGTCCCAATGTGGAAGTTCTCTACCCCCCAAAAATGAAAACAAGCGTAATCAATGAAACGTTAGACAACTTTTCCTCACTGAAACAAACTTTGCGTACGCTTTAAATGAATAGATAACCTGGTAACACCAGAACTCTCTCAGTCTGGAACCTTTGAGTTGGTCTGCGTGTTTAAAAGAGCTGACGGAGGAACTGATTTCACAAAGCTGGAAAAGGATACAGGAACACTGGTGACCATCTAAATATAGGCTAAATATAGGAGATATAGACTGAGCCAGCAGAGTAACAGTGACTGTCCTCAGTGCACAAACTAGCTGTGAAAACAGGCAGGTAGGAGCTCGGCACAAGAGTTAAGACGATAATGAAGGACATCCACGGATGGCGTCCAAGCAGCTGACACTCTCTCCTGAGAGTGGGCAGCATAGTGAGAGGAAAGAAAGGCCAGTATTCCCAGTCGACTGCTGACCTGGTAAGAAACAGGCTGCTTCTTCAGTGTCTTTGTTTTGAAGGGTTTATGAACTAAACAGCTTTCTCTGTTTTGTTCTGAAGGTGACCCAAACTGTATACCACACCTGCTTCTGTGTCCACACTGCCTCCAGTGGACCCTCCCTCTTTTTAGTTTTTTTTCCTAAGATGAAGAGAACGCAAACTCCACACAGAAAGATCCCAGCCTGCATGCAAATCAAAGATCTTGTTGCAGTCGGGTAATAGCGCTAGTTCCTGCAAAATATGCTAATATTAAAACCTGCTAAAGACTAGATTTTAAGTCAGTAGAAAGTCAGTACAAATACTTAGTTTGGTAAGCATTACTGAGCTGGAATCTCTTAAACAAAAACTTCTCTGTTGTTTTGGTTCCTTGAAATGCTGCATAGCAATTCACATGATGCTTGTCTCAAACACAATTTCAAATTCGGCCTTAATTGATTGACATCAGAGGGGTATTTCTTGCTAACTACAGCTTATCCTTTAGAAAGCGGCCATGCTTTTCCTCTCAGTCCTGTGCCTCCTGTGCTGCCACATCTCTTTACAACATCAGTGTCAACATTTGGGAGGAATATGGCAGCTTTATTTTACTTTGGAAATGCAAGCAATCAGGTACATTTTTCTACATCATCAACAGAAAGGGAAACAAAGAGGGTCACCATCTATGTAGCAGTACTTTGTGTCGTACTGCTTCATTGCTATGAAGAGACCCATCCACCCACACATACACAGATATATGATGAGTTGATATTCATGAAAATGACAGCTGTAGATGTGCCTGAAAAGAAATGTCCACGTCACCACTGTGTCTTCACTTTTCTTTCAAGCCTTGTCCTTGCAGATGGCATCTTCATTATGAATGCTGAGATGACACTGAAAAGATTATAAATTTGCATAGGATTGGCTGTTCAGCTGATAGCCAAACTGCAAAGGAGAAGGGGATCCTGTCCACCACTGACGGCCAGAAAGAACACAGTAGGTTCACTTTTGGATTAATGCCAACAACAATAGTTGGCCTACAACTACAACCACAGCCCCACATTATCACTGTGGCATGTGCTTTGTTTGGCCTTTGGTTTACTGTAAAGAAATGTCACCATGGGATCTAGCAGTGACAGGTCAGTGCTTATGGTGTGGGTGCTTCTTGATTGATTTGCATGTTCCTGAACACTACACAGTCAAACACATAAAAGCCTCACAGGACATTATGTGGATTTACACTGAAAGGCAAAGTCACAGATGTGCTGAAAGCTGCAGTTCCGTTATCGGCCACTTGAGGGTGGCTGAATAAGTATCACAACCCCCAAAGAGTCCCAAATACTCAACTTAAATGTTGAAAATTCAAATGTGCACAGCATGCTTGACCTCTCTGGATAGTTTGATAACACTTGTATATGATGTCATATGTTATTTCATAATTCATGCATTTGGATACTGTTAAAGTTAAGGCGTGACTGCTTTGTTTACCTGACACAGCTGCAGCTCATCCCTGCCTGCCTGCTAGCACTCTCTGAGGGATTCTTGACTTTTGGAGAATTTTAATGGAATTATCTGTCAAATAATGCGGCTTGTAGTGTCGTACAGCCCATCCAAGACATTTCTGCCTCAGTGAAAAATGGTGTTTCTGTTTTTCTTATCACTAATAAGCACAAAAAGGTGTGTTTGGATGCTACAGCTGTACAGATGTGGAATGGAAAAGTCTAGTTAAATCAGATTGTTAGTGCTAGTAGGTAAGTTGATGGCCAAAATTTTACTAGTGAGGGTTCAAATGTCCATAAACCAATTAGTTCATTTTTTATACAGGATCTAATGTTGTCATGATGGAAGCTTACAGTAACCAAGTAGTTGTGTCTATTCAATAAATTTTGGGGTGACTTCACTCAATTGTTTTCCGAGCTGGTGTTTTTATTAGTAATTCTTTAAAGACTTAATTCCATGACAGTAATTCAATTTTCAGAAACCTCTCTCTGGTTTGTAATAATAAAAATTATCTGCTGGCCATTTCTGAGACTGCAGCAGCAGCTGCTGTTGTTGTTGTTGTTCAAATATTTACATACCAAATTTACATAGAAGTAAATAGAATTTCTAGACCAAAATGAAACACTCAGATTTAGATAAAAGCTAAAAAGGACTTACTGCAGAATTATGGAGGAGGCAAAGGCTGAAGACTGCAGGGGTGACTGCAGGCAGCGCAGCTGGAGGTGGTGGCAGAGGTGCAGCTAAATGGATAAGCGGTGTCAGTGATGGCAGGTTGAATGAGAGCTGCAAGCAAAGCAGGAAGATGAGCTATGTGTGAGGGGGGGTGGGGGTGTAATAGATTCACTTTCAATTACGGCCATGTACTCATTTCTTATTAAATAAGTAAATAAATAAATCCAGATAGCATTAATTTTTAAAAAGCCCATTGTGTTTTGTACACACGTTCTGCACATAATCCGTCGTTACACTTTTTTTCCCACACAAGTGCTAATCCTCTTTGAAGGTCCCATTTTAGTGAAATATTAAAAACATTTAATTATTAATCCTACAATCTGTCTTCCTCTCTCTAGTTCAAAAAGACATTCAAATAAATCCCATTGCTAATAGACAATGCCAAATATGAAACTGACATATAGCATTTATAGTTTCCTTTGCACTGTAAATCATCAGTGGCAGGTTAATGAATGCCCCAGTGTCTCTCCATGTGCAGTCACACTGATAGGATTTCAACATGTACACAAAGCTGTAGAAATGCCCTGAATTTTCTTTGCTGCAGTTTTATTTGGGATAGCTTGGAGGGACAGATTCACCTTCCACTGCTTCGCCCTGCATAACACCCGATTGTATTTCATCTTTCTGGTGCTGATGGCTCACGGCAGAGGCTTAGCAGCTATGCAGACTGATTCTCTGAGGGGTGAAGGAGGGACACATGGTCAGTCAGTATTCCTGGAGGTCTTTCTTTTGATTCCCGACAGGCTGACCGTGCCTACCTGATCTCCTGTTTTTGTCATCACCTGTATGTGTGCGTACTGTAATGCGAGCTCTGGAGGGTCATCCCAACCGGTTTTGTGTGTTTAATACATAGCATGCATAGCTGACTGTCGAGGCATGCAGCCTTTACAATCTTTATAAGGATACTAAATGACAAACTCACAGGAAGCTGCTGTTGCTGTCATGTTGATAATAACTGACAGTGACACTGATACACACAAAGATTTTTAAAGGGCTGTGAGCACTGGTGCATTTCTGAGAAGCAATGCCAAACCTACAACATCAATCAGCAAGGCTCAATGTGCTGTTTTATTTTTATTTTTTTTTTAAACCAGCACCACTGTCTACTGCTATAAGTTAGCCTGTTGTAAATATACCCATTGTTTTATTATGAATTCAGACCTAATCCCTGACTTCCATGGATGAAGACATCATGATGCACTGGTACTCTATAGACACCTGAGAGATAAAAGCTTTCAAGTACACGGAGATGGTTTTACTTTTGCAGCTGAGACTGCTTTATGCTGTAAAATGTGCAAAATGTAAAAGATGAACTGATGCTGCATTAGGTTTACCATTATTTCTAACAGGCTACTACACAAATGCTCTCCAACCCCACCCACTGTTTCAGTGAAGAGTTGTTAGGGCACTCTCATGCACTCAAAAAGGTATTAAGCATCATAAAAGGACCGTTTCACTTTATAATAGCTTCGGTTGCCTGGTAACACCTGTCTTTATTAGGCTTTTATTGGTGGATAATGGGCAGCACGTGAAATAGCAGTTTGGTGTGTATTTTTTTACTCCAGGGTGGCCTGAAATGATAACTTGGTCAAAGGTTTTTGATCCTATTCAAGACCACTTAGTTCATGTAAAGCAGCAGAAGTCTATTTGTTCACCAGACAATCAACTGTGTTTAAGTGGGAGGACAGATGCCCTGATTCCAAAATACAAAAACACGTGAATCGCTGAAGTAGCCTGTACACTTTCTCTGAATTGCTAAAACACTCTTTTTCATTCAGCGAACCTAATCCTCTGTGTCACAACCCATTTATTACCTATATCTCTTTTAGGAAACGCTTAAACAGCCTGCACCTATTTTAATCTTTAAACACATTCTCGATGACTGTAAACTTTATTACTGGTACTTTCTTTAATTTGAGTATAATGAATAATTATGCTATAAAGTAAATTACATATATTACATGTTTTTGTTGAAACAGCATTAAAATCCCTTATTTTTTTTTATATTTTGCTGGCAAAATGGAAAATAATTGCAGTGATTTTTTTTAAACATGCAAAATACATGGAAATACAGTGTGAACATCAGCTTTATGTGAATAAAAAATCTAATTTGGATTAATCACAGCATAAAACCAGATTATATGGCATACTCTTCTCCCCGTTTCCTCGACCTTAAGATCAATATTTTATCTAATGTCTAGATAGTGGCTGTGCTAAGAAAGTGCCCAAAAAACTGGTGCTTTGCTAATTTGTCTTTTATGCGTAGGCACAACACTGGTTCATCCCACGATTCAATTCTGCTATGCTGGGTCATCTGAGCCTAATCAGCAGATAGCTTAATTCAATTCTCTCCATGTTGAACTGGTCTGTTCCTACTGTGCTTTCTATTAAACTTTTAAGAATCCTGTCATGTGCAAACTGACCTGGCTTTTATTTCTTGGCTTTTGATTTGCTTGGCACATCTGAACCAGTGGCTTGGTGGTGTTATTTCCTTGCGAGAGCTCAGTGCGCTGTTTCCCACTCCCTCCATGAGTCATGACTCGATAATGATTCATCGACTCATGATGAGTATGAGTGTTCGTCCTTGTTTCTCTGGTTGAAGGCTGCTGATGTACTTGTCTCTGCTTAGAGATGTCTTTTCCTTCATAGTAAAGTTTGAAGGTGATACATTTGCAGTAGGGAGTTTTGCTAAGCCTGATCCTGGGGTTGTCCATTTCTGCTTTTGTTGTTTCTAATATCATATATATCTGCTTAATTATTATAGTATTGTAACATTGCATGTCACAATTAAACTAGCGCATGTAATAATCTCACATCACTTAGACTGGTAAGCAAATAAAATTAAACACAAAGTCTAGATAATACACACACACACACACGCACGCACGCACGCGCACACACACCAACTTTAAGCTATTCCTTTATGTTCTTCCTCGCAACACCTGTGTGTCTTTGTGTGTGCTCTTGTGG
>VOQK01036091.1:16576-28869 GCA_015052645.1 Benitochromis conjunctus
AACTCTTCAATCGGTGCTCAGGACGGTAAAGGAAGCAGTTTTGTTCCTCTCGGGAGTCTAGCTGCCTTTTGCTGTCTCTGTTCCTCATCAGCTGGTGACAAAGGGGCGAGGACAGAAGATTTTTGGGGAGTGGAACATTTAGCCTGCCTCTCGTTGACTTCATAGCCTCAGAACAGAGAAACCTGCTCACCCTCAATTCCTAGAAGTCACGTAGTGATCTCTCACATCACCTTATTCAGACACCAGTTCTCTGCATAACTTGTTTACCATATTTTTAATAAGACAAGTATTCTAGCTACTTGTTTTCATTTTATTTGAATCGTGTATGTACAAGGCAGGTACTATTACTTATTATTGCAGCTTAATTTTGTCATATCTCAGACTTAATGTTGTATTATTGTGTATGTTTTGAAGCTAGTTCATTAGTCATTTCAGGGCAGCCGATTTGTTTGTTTCTTCCCAGTATACCACATCACTGCACCTCAGCTCTGTACTGTTTACCTTTGAGTGTGCAGTTGTGTTCTACTGCAGGAGGATTTTTAAATATAGGATTTTTTTTTATTACCCTCAAAAAAGACCACAATATATAATTTTTTTTAACGGTGACACTGTTCCCTTGTGTAACTTAGAAGTCTTCTGCTATATCAAAAGCCTGCGCACAGAACTCCAAGCTCAGTCTAGGTGCCTGCCTGCCTGCCTGCCTGTCTGCCTGCCTGCCTGCCTGCCAGGTCAGTGCCATTATTATGTACAGTGCTTATTCTGAAGCGTTAAGTGTCCGTCGTGTACACCTGAACTCAGCCAAAGAGTGTAGTGTGAGCCCCCTTCGCCTACATACACGTGTATGTGCAGTCCACAGCTATCTAATGTGTGTTTTTTGACATAACTGTGAGGGAATGTGGTATTTCCTCCTGCAGATTCCCAGATCTTTAAACTTTGTAGAGGAACACTGAGTTTAAAAACTGCAGGGTTGTTGTTTTTTTTTTTTTCTCTCCAAATTAAATGAATAGTTTGACATTAGACATTTTCACCAGAAATACTGTGATAAGTTAATACAGCTCATATATCTGAGCGGTAAATGCAAAGCTAAAGCCAGCAGTTGTTAGTTTACCATCAAGATTGGACCTACCCTGCCTCTTACGCGAGTTTAAACTATGCGAGGTTTCAACTAAAAGTTAATTTAATTTAATTATCAGTTATTTGTTGTTCATTGGTTTGTAAGATGGGTGACACCAGTGGTGAAATCCTGGGTCAGTGGTGGTGTTTAAAATAGTTTGGTTGATAGCTGATTGTTAGCTCTTGTTTATTTATTTATTTTGTTTTTGTCATTCTAAACTGTTTTTCAGATCTTTATCACACTATCTCAGCACAAAATTGGTGACACAGTAGATGATTCAAAATATGCCAGTATTGATATTTGGTTGATCTGTGCATTGCTAATTTATTACATATAAATTGATGATTCAAAGGACCTATCAAGATTGCCTAGAGCCTGATTAGCCATCTAATAACTACTTGTTTTTGCCGGTGGGGAAAAAACAGATTTGAGGTGGGAGCAAGATTGTAAGATCGTAATGATTGTAAGGCTTTCAGCTCGGGTTACAGATGCATGCTGATTAGGAAACGCTGTGAAAGGTGCTGGGAGGCAGACTTTGTGAAATGTAGACAGAGCCAGGCGAGATGTCTTCTACTCTAAGCTTAGCTAATTGCCTATAGCTTCACTTTTACTGTATAGACATGAGGGGTGTTACACATTTGTTCACTTTTTTGTTATGAAAACAGCAGAGTGAGTTTTTCAAAATGTCAAGTTAGTCCTTTAAACTGCTTGTTTGTACCATAACGCAGTAAAGCCTTGAGGTCAGAATATAAAGCGCAGTGCGAACGTTGCACTGAGGGCACACCAGCTACGTAAGCCGAATGTAACTTTATGAATTTTAAATTTTTTTTAATTTTATTTACTTTTGTCCACCATATCCTCGAAGGATCGATCATGTCAGCTACTTGAGCACAGGTTCACTATTGATCTGTTCACCTGATTGTTCTGTGTTCTCTATGCTGGTTGTTAATTGAATGTGTTGTCAAATAGAAATGATCCTGGGTTTGGCCCAGCAAGGGGAGCATAGGATCAGAAAACATGTTTGTCCTTACTCCAACCCATTATGCCTTCAGTATGAAATAAAAAATTTAGAAATGTATTTGTTTATAAGAAGAAAAAAAAATGTAATTTTAATAATCAAGCAAGCATGTTCTTTATAAGGAATGTTTCCAGATGAGTTGAACTGTCTATTTTGGTTTTAATGTTTATGTGCAAACTGCTTTTGGCCCTCTGATATATTTTACATCTGTTTTATTAGAAAGAGCACCCAGGGATAGTTGAATGACTACATTGAGTTGTTTCTTGTGATTTATGATTTGATGGACAAGAACAAATAACTGCATCTGTTGCGTTGTTGATTTGTGTGAAACACAGTGCCTTTAACCTTTCAAAAATGTGTTTATTGAAACCAATCCATGCTTTTTATTAAAAGCCATCACTCAGTCCCATTTGTATTTTTAGCTGCAGTCATGCTATTTCTCACTTCTGTTCTGATCAACCCTCTGCTGTAAATATGTACATTATCATTTCATACGTGTCTTCAGACCTGCACCAAATGTCCATGGTGTTTTCTGTTTTGTTTTTTTCCCAACGCCAAGATGTCACTGTGCTGGTTCCACTTGTACATTTCTTTTAAAAGGGTACTTCATAATAAAGATGTTGAATAAATTCATCCTCAACTTAATTTTTGAGGTTAAATGTGTTTTATATGGCTTTCTCTTTTTGCCTTAAAGTGAAAGTCTTAACTTTCAGATGCTTTCCACTTGTACACCACAGCAGTTTGGAGTTTCAATTTGGTTCCTGCATTTATGTGATGGAAAAACAAAAGTATAAAGGCAGCCTTTAACAATAACACGTACACTCACGAGCCACTTCGTTAGATAAACTTGTGGTGAAATGAAACCGGTATTTTGAGTATACCTACAGCATATTTACATGTGTGTGTGTGTGTCTGTATATATAGACTGTATGAGGGGTGTATGTACGTACACTCAATGGCCTCGCCAATAGGTATACCTCACTAGTATCAGTTTGGACCCCTTTTACCTTTTAACTGTCTTAATTCTTCATGGCACAGATTCAACAAGTTGCTGGAAGCATTGCTCTGAGATTTTGGTCCATATTTACATGATAGGATCACACAGTTGCTGCAGATCTGTCGGCTGCACATCCGTGACGTGAATCTCCTGTTCCACAACATCCCAGAGGGTGCTCTACTGGGTTGAGATCTGGTGACTGTGGATGTCATTTAAGTACAGTAAACTCATGTTCATGAAACCAGTTTGAGATAATTTGAGCTTTGTGACATGCTGCAGTATCTATAAAGGGATGGACATGGTCATCAACAATACTCAGGTAGGCTGTGGCATTTTCCCACACTTACTCCACCACTAGCAGCCTGCACTGTTGATACAAGGCAGTTTGGATCTGTGCTGTCGTGTTGTTTACACCAAATTCTGACATCACATCAGACTAAACATTTTTCAAACTCCTAATGGCTCATTTTGGTGAGCCTGCACTGAGTTTCTGTCATGTGATTGGCTGATTAGACACTGTACTTGTGTTAATGAGCAGTTAATCTAATAATGTCAGACCTTAGTTAAACATTTTAAGCCAGGAATTTAATGTCTTTAGCTTCCTTCACTAGTGCTACAGGCACTTATTTAGGTTAACTCATCAAAACACTATCTAAGAACATTTTAATTAGAATGAGTTCAATAATCATACATGTCTCCAGTATCAATACTTGTTCCATCAGTGGGCAGGGGACATGGGTGTAAATGTATCATTAGGAAAATATCCTTTTAACGAAGTACCCATCCAACTGTAAATATACCTTTCTGTTGCATATATTTAATGTACTCAGCATCTTACGGAATGCTGGGGAAAAACAAGGCAGTAAGTGGACCTTACACTGAAAAAAGGAGAGTTGGACAAACTCAATTAGATTATGTCAGGTTTTTGTTTTTTGTTGTTGTATTTACACAGAACTCACAACAAGTGAACCTTAACTTTAAAAAAAAATGTCTCAAATGAATAAACTCCTATGCTTGACTGGTATTCATTTATTATTATTATTATTATTATTATTGAGTAATCGGCTCAGAGTATTGTGTTGTAAAGAGATAACCTTTTCAATAAATAGAAGGTCTGTGTACAGCAATTACAATAACTATTAAAACAATAGCCATTTAAGATTGGTCTAACAAAACACTGTAATGGTTACTCAGCAACTTAAAAACAGAGTGACTGCTGAAAGAGTGTATATTCAAAGTAAAACGTGATTAATATGCAGACATCCGCTGGGAAGGGATGTAAAGCAGGCAGAAATGTGTTTCAAGGCATTGAAAGCACAAAACACACATGTGCAAAGGAGCACAATGTGGTTCAGAAATCTGGAAACTGTACAACTGGGTGAGAGGACAATATAGGTTCAAGGTTCCTTTATGGCTAATATGCAATATACCGCGAAATGTACATGCACCATTACTTAAAAAGGGGGGTCATATATTTGACCAGTTTGTTTATTAACAAACTGGTCAAATATATGGGAAAATAGACAACATATGCCAGGGCTCAAAATAAAAACTAAATAAGTTTTAAATGGGAGCATAATTGTATAATCTTCACTTTCCTTTAGAGCAAATATGTTTTCGACTTATTCTATTTTTTTCAAAAATATTTCAGTGCGTCAATGAAGCACGTGTACGCCCCCTAGTGGATCTAAATTTTCCCCCAACTAATCACGCAACGTGAGGTCAAAGTTTAAAAATGACGCAGGGACGTACACGGACACAAACTAGCTTGAAGACGAGGTAGAAGTAAGAAGTAATGCGTACTAAACCAGGCTTTTTATTTGTTCTGCCACTAACACAGATATCTGAGCCCGCGAGCGCTTCGGCCACATCCCGTTACGAGCCTTTAGCGCGCGCGCAGACTGCAAGATAGTTGTCGGTAAGCTAGCATGTCAGCTAGCCGATAGCCCGGAATGGATCTGCTGAGTATAGTTGAGGATGAAGTGGCTTTGGAAGGGCTGGACGGGATAACCATTCCCACTTTGTGGATACGACTGGCAAACAGGCAGCCCAGGTTTCCCTTCAAGCTCGACGACTGCACCAAGGAGTTCATCTGGAAGTCACTGGTCATCAAAAGCGAGCTGACGTTTTACGAGCTCCCCGAGGAGAGAGAGGATGTTGTGCTGACCGACAGGTGATGTTCTCATCCTCACAGATATCATAAGGGACTCGCACAGTTTTACCGCAGTTTAAACAAACACCAGGCCTCCACACAGGAAGTAAACAAATGCTCAAAGTTTTCACGATGGTCCACAGACGGACGGAACCATTGTTTTCTAGTATTTTATTCTATTTTATATAGCATGTTATTCTTTTTATCTTATTCTATTCCATTGTTTTTCTTCATTTTTGTTGCTTGTAACCTTGCACTGTTCACTTTCTGCCGTTACCTCTCTCTCTCTCTTTCTCCCCTTAGTGGGGCTGTTGTTTTCCTACACTTTAACACTCTTACGCTTTATATACTCCATCTTAAAAGCTGCAGTAAACCAGTTTGTGATGCACTTAATAATCCTGTGTGTGTGTGTGTGTGTGTGTGTGTGTGTGTGTGTGTTAGAAAATCTCCTACTGTAAATTTCTCAAGCATTTGTTGTCATTCTCCATTGATTTCTTTTGTGCGATCAAAAGCCAGAGATAGTCAGCTTAACATCATCAGTGACTCCTGACATGTTAGAGGCCTGAAACAGCAGCTGGACAGCAATGGTATTGTAGTGGACTGATCCTTTAAAAACAACATTTAGCTGTGCACTCTTTACCTAAAAGCAGCTAGACCAGGGATGTCCAACTCATTTTACATCATTGGTTGCATGCGATCCATTTAGAGCTTAAGTGAGCCAAATCAGTGACACTCCTTTTTCTGTTGGTGTAAAGAACTGTAATTACACATTTAATCCGTGGGATATTTTAATAGAAGGAAAAAGAAGTGCAATTTCAGCAGTACATTTCAGTTTTCCTTCATTGTAAGAAATAAATGTATAATAATGTGTCAGCTCATTGCACAGACGGTCTTGTAATTTATAACATTGAAATTTTTTTGTTAATTGACAGAATGTCTTTTCTTTTTTTTACTGTAAACCTACTGTAAAAATCATAAATGTCTGCATTAGTGAAAAACAAAAAAAAAACTTTCTGTTCTTCAGTCATCTGTTTCTTATTTACTTTGGTGTTGTATGAATTTCCATGGCGGAGGTGATTATCAGTAGGAAAAGCTGTAAAACTTATCAAAGTGTAGTTAAAAGTCTAAGGTTTATGTCTTCTCTTACTTGTTTCGAAGATGTCCAGTGGGCCAAATTTGAATCATTGGCAGGCCTATTCTGGCCCCTGAGCCTTTTGTGTGACAACCCTGATGTAGACCCTTTTTGTGGACATCCTAACATAAGTTTTGGAGTTTCCTAAAACTCTTCTGGGTGAATGGAAGTGAATTCCCTTTGCCAAATAGTGAAGGATTGTTTGTTGACTTTACTTTTGTTTTCTTGCTTTTTTTATTTTAATAGTCTAAATATAGATGGTTATTAAGATTACACCTTAGTTTGTAGAGTTGTAGTTATAGGAACGTTTGTCTTTCACGGTCAAGATTACCATTGAAATATAATCATGCTACTTTAGTGTAAATGTGTTATTTTGCCCTCTCCTTACATTTGGAGTTGCTCCGGTTTCTTTCAGGTTTAAGGACATTGATGCAGAGACCGGCATTGAAGTGACTGAGAGTTTTAGCGACGTTCCCAAAGACATCTACCCCATCCACGCTGTTCCAGAGAACAAGGATGGGATTCAGGGCTCGTGTGCCTTCTTCAAAGCGAGGAAAGACGTCACAAAGCAAGTCCGCTCCAAGTCCCCTCTGACCCCATTGGTCAGCTTGAATGAGGCTTTGGAAAGGTTTGTAGAGATGAGCTGACCAGTGGTTGCAGACTAGTTGCAGAGTGGACCAAAATGGCAGACAAGTTAGCATTGCATGGTTAGGAGTCATGTGCCTACAAAGCGTCAATAAAATACAATTTTTCTTATAGTGTTTATGAAAGCTGCTGTTAACCATGAAACTATCTATGCAGGATGGTGAGATTTGTAGTGAGGGATGTTGGATGCCCCCCCCCGCGTGATGATTAACATGCTCTGTGGATTTAGCAAATTAAACTTTATTGCGCTTTCAAAGTCTTTCAGTAACATATTCTCCTTTTCTCTCCCTCTTCCTTCTAAGATACGGGAGAAAGCTGGTTGTCGTGGCATCACAGTGTCTGCGATATCGTGCTCTGATTGGCAGCGAGAGCGATCCTGATATAAAACTCGGCAGCGACTCTTACTGCGTGCTGGAGAGAGTGGGCCGAGCACGGTGGCAAGGAGAGCTGCAGAGGGATCTACATGGAGGCTCTTTCAAGTAGGAGACACTTATGCCCACCTTTAGCACGGTTCCATCGCTGTTCTGTGTTTGCTTTACAGACTGGCTTGCACTCAGGTGTCTACCTTCTAACAGCCAGTGTTGTGTTTGAGCAGGGTGGATGCCCGAAAGTTTCACTACTTCAGAAAGTCTCTTGTCCGATACCAGTTGGTCACCATGCAGTCTTACCTCAGGAGACTGAAGACCAGACAGCAGCAGCACTCCATCCTTCTGCTGCTCAAACGCTTCCATGTAAACAGGTCTGTTTGTGCTCTGTGTTTCACATTTTGTCTCATCAAAAGCGTAAAACAGAAATGGTCAGTTTAGCATCATCAGTGACAAAGAAAAGCATGAAATCCTGCAAACGATCTAATTTGTGATGCAGTAGCCTGGCAATTCTTCATTAAAACATTTATAATTATCAGTTTAAGTCATTTTACAATTTCTTTTGCTGTTTATTTTTGAATTGTTGCCCCCATTTACACAGTAGCATCTCTACAGTTGATTTTTTTTTAATTATTTTGTTTTGTAGTACAGTAAAACTTCTTTCAGCTCCTCTCTTATTCCCAAGTCAAGTCAGGTTAATTATAAGCTCATTAAAAAATAACAAGGGTTAAATGCCAGGGAGTAAAAATGTGTCTTCAAGGTTGTTTTAAAGATGCTGAGTGTTGGTGAAGTTCTAATCTGAAGAGCCAGACTGTTCCAAAGTTTAGGCACGACTACAGTAAAGTCTTTAGTCAGCTTCTCAGAACAGCCACATGTTATCAGCTGACCTTAAAGATCTATTAGGAATCAGGAGTATGCATAGTTAAAAAGGATCACCACAATGGATAGCTCTGCATGTTTGCTTTGGCAGAATTTTTTGCCCTTCCTGACACAACCTCAGAAGGGTTTGTCCCCCCTCCCCAGTGTCGAAACCGCGGTCTATTGATTGTTAGGCAAATGTCTGAACCAAACCAAATCAATCCAGTAACTATAAAATTATAAATCATCTGTCTTTGGATCCTCAGTTGAGATTCTGTTTTATGTACGTCGCCTCAGCAATAAAGATATCACCTAAATCTGTGCACAATTTTTGCAGCTTTAAAATTTAGCTGCATCCATCTTTGTGTTGGCTTCGTGATATCTGCTTCATGTTTTTGTCTTTCAGGAGGACCAAGTATGACATACTGATGGAGGTCATGTCCAACTTTCTCCAGCAGTTTCCGAGTCAGTTTTCCACAGTTGCCATGCTCAGAAAACATCTTGTGAGTATCCCTCTACGTTTCTGTCGCTCCTGTCTGTCTAGCCTTCTGTTTGTGGTAGACATTTGTCTGTTTTTCTCGTAGAACGTGGACGACAGGACTTACGCGCGTCTATTCAAGTACATGCGAGCGTCCAAGTTGATCGAGTGTTGCCGATTTCCTTTGGAGGAGTTGGACCCCAGCGCTGGACCCTGCACCAACAAAAATGGTATTGTAACATTGAAACGCCACATAACCTCATAGTGCACGAGTGCACCTCAACATTTGCTGGGATATTAATGACCTATCAGAAAGAGAAGAAATCAGACCTGAATGCTTATGACACAACTGCTTCTTGATATAATCAACGTCTTATTTGATCGACCACGTAATTTGTCCTTTACGTGCCGAGTTGCTTCTGTGTGCTTAGTTTCTCAAATATTTTGATATATATGCACACGGAGTGATTTTGGGGGTATTGCAAAGACGCTGTTTGTTGGTGTATTACTAAAATATGCACAACACTGCTTTACTTATTTCTCAGGCTCCAAAGTGACTGTTCGCTGTGTGAGGCTATTAAAGCCATACATGAAGAAGGGTGTGACTGAGGAAGATGAAGATGACGATGAAGACGAGGATGATGACAGTGGAGCAGGAAGAGGGTGTTTGCTTACAAAGGAGCGGATCATGGAGAAGGACCTGTTAACACAGGCCTATCACATCAGTATGTTTGATCTCTTCCTTAAGTTAAGAAACAAAAGAAAAATTAAGTCTTGATGGTTTCGCAGGTTAGTTTTGTTGCATTGTAGAGAAAAGCTAGCGCTTCCATATGTTTCTCTCTGTGCTCCGGTGCATGAAGGTGCAGCCTTGAGCTTTGATGTTTGAGCTTGTTCACAGCTGTACTGAGCCAACAACAAAGGGCTCATACTCCTTTTAAACATTTAGCTCTTTTTAACCCGTTTATTTTACTACAATAGTTAAAATCTCATGCACAACCCAATATTGTCTTCCTTCCTTCTGAAGGTCTTTTTTTTTTTAAAAAAGGTTTCTGTGATAATATCTGTTTGTCTATGCTGAGATTTCATTTTTACCAGGGTTTCAATACTTGGTTTCCAAGGTGAAATTCACCACATTGCACCACATTTTCAGTGTCCAAAGGTGCAGAGGACTACTTCTCCTTCAGGCCTTATCTTTATAATATAAATTGTTACTTCTTAATTTGTTATTAATAGTTTGTTTTTTGTGCTAAAGCTTAATCTTCTCATGAAATGTACAATGTTATTCTTTTGTTGTGTCTTTCCACGAAGACAGTGAGGTGTAAATAAGTCTGTTTTAGAGACGATAACTGATTAAAACCAGGCAACAAGCGTTGTTGTTTTTTCACTAGTCGTCACAACTCATGAAAGCACAGCAGGACAGTGTTATAACAGACTGCAGGTCTCTGCACTCTCTAATGAATTGTTTTACTCTGTAATCAGCGTGTGTTAACTCTTGCCTTTTGTCCATTTTTTTTTCTTGTGATGCAGTACTATCCTCTGGCACTAAGGGCATCCCCCAGCGTGATATTGCATTCAGACTGAACGTCAGCAAATTGGAAGCTCGCATGCTCTGGCGAAGGCTAGAGAAAGATGGGTTGATTAAGGTGAGGTCTGGGCCGATGCTTTTATTCTTTATTTATTTATTTTTGCCCTTCACTTAAAAAAAGATCGTTGTGCGTAGCTAAAAATAGGAAAAGCAGTAATGATGATTAGGATGGCTTATTTGCAGGGATATTCAATTGTCGGATGTGTTTCGGCTTGCCACCCACACAACCTGACCAGAGGTCAGCCGCCACAGACGACGTCCTTCCTAACAATATTATTAATGGCAGACGTGGTGACGATCAGATAACCACTTGAAAGTTTGTTTGGTGTCAAATTAGGGGGTTACACATTTGTTTGAATGGAAATTTTTGCATTTGTTCCTTTTTTTATTATTATTTTTTATTTGTGGTGAGCTACAAACTATAAATCCCAAAATTCTGCACACAGTTCTGCCTCTCTGATTTGGCCGATTTGTGCCATCGGCAGTTTCTAATTGCCCTTGTTATTAACTGCTTGGTCAACTGATACAGTTTTTTATTTATTTTAAAAATATATTTATGGTGCTAGAAATGTCCCTCCTTAACATCTAATTCCTCTGCCATTGTTTCTCAGACACGCGAAAGGTCCTCGGTTCACAAGTGAGAGGAAGCACTGTCATTGGAAACCCACCCTGGGCTGTAAAATCTGTGCCAAATTAAATATGCAGGTCCATGTTCTTAGGGTAACTCCTAGAAAGTCAAAGGGAGCAGCCGAAAGGATCAGTTACAACCTTTTTACATCTGCTCTCCTTGCCCTCATAAACGGCAAATGCCAAAACTGACATCACAACTGCCAGCCTAGGATCATTCCTGCTTGTCATCAAAAGAGTAGCAGTTGCTCTGAGCCCTTTTCGAATGATGGCCCACCCACCCTGTCTCTAAGGGGGAGGCCAGCCACCCACTGGAGAAAACTCATTTCTGCTGCTTGTATCCACGATCTCATTCTTGACTCCAACGAGGACCAAAATTACAAACTTAATATTGCGTTGTTTTCAATAAGACTTCTAACTACTGACTGCAATCATAAACTCATCAGGAAATTGTTTCATCAGGTCATAGAGCTCATTACATTAGACAACCCAGAAGACTGTCGCTCTGCAGATTAAAGCACTTCAGCGTTATCTTGAGTTTCCATAGCAGAAAATGATATGCCACAGCATTCTACCAGAGCAGTATATTGTAAATTTCTGCTTTTCATTTGTTTGTGTTGCGTTGTTGTAGGGATTCATGGAAGATGAGGGTCGGCAGAGGACCACAAAATTCATCAGCCATAAGTTTGTAAACTCGAATACATAAATTATACCTTTAAATTCTTATTAACGTGCCACTTTGCTCTAAATCCTGCTTACAAATGATCGTTTTGCTCACATCTTTTGGCAGGTGTGTCGGCGGTAGCAATCAACTCCAGCTGTTTGCTAAAGAGCAGGAGCGGCAGATGCTGCTCTTTTCTTCCGCACCTCAGACATCAAATGCAAAACTGACCTCCCCTAAAACGCCATCATCGTCAAAGGCGCCAGTGAAAGGAGGCTCCAGAACTCCTGCAGCCAAGAAGAATAAAAAACAAGGCAAAGGAAGAAACAAAGAGGCAGAGGAAGAGGGGCAGACGTCTGAAGACGGGAAAGGAAACGCAAGAGATGAAGGGCTGGATGGAAATGAAAGTAAAGTGAGGGGAAAATCAGGAGCCAGGAGAAAGACAATGGGTGAAAATGGCAGTATGACAGCAGAGCACGCTCAGCCTGACGTTCCTGTCATACAGAGTGCACCAGCTGAGTGTGAGCAGCCATTACACCTTTGCTGATTTCAGAATAGAGAGTAAATCTCTGTAAGGTAAAATCCACATCATAACCTCTTAATGTTGATCAGTTTGTACAATTTTTTTTTTTTTTTTTTTTTTTTTTTAACCTCTTAAGTT
>VOQK01036110.1:0-13477 GCA_015052645.1 Benitochromis conjunctus
CATTACAGCCACAAACATGAATCAATGTTATTGGAATTCCACGTGAAAGACCAATACAAAGTGGTGTACACGTGAGAAGTGGAACGAAAATCATACATGATTCCAAACATTTTGTACAAATAAATAACTGAAAAGTGGGGTGTGTGTAAATTCAGCCCCCTGAGTCAATACTTTGTAGAACCACCTTTTGCTGCAATTACAGCTGCCAGTCTTTTAGGGTATGTCTCTACCAGCTTTGCACATCTACAGACTGAAATTCTTGCCCATTCTTCTTTGCAAAACAGCTCCAGCTCAGTCAGATTAGATGGACAGCGTTTGTGAACAGCAGTTTTCAGATCTTGCCACAGATTCTCGATTGGATTTAGATCTGGACTTTGACTGGGCCATTCTAACACATGGATATGTTTTGTTTGAAACCATTCCATTGTTGCCCTGGCTTTATGTTTAGGGTTGTTGTGCTGCTGGAAGGTGAACCTCCGCCCCAGTCTCAAGTCTTTTGCAGACTCCATGGGTTGGTCCGATGAGTGGCCAAAGCCTCAGCAGAAAAAGTCTGGCTCTGCCTCTGTTGCTAGTTGGCCAAAAAGTAAAAAATAAATAAAATAATTGAATCCCCAAAGAGTTATGCTGTTTGTTTTTACACTTGTGCGCTGATGTGTCAGGACTGCTCTTCTGTTAAGAGTTAAACGGAGCTGTTAATGTTGGACTTGGAATGTGAATTATCAGAGCTATGAAAACGAGAAAAACAAAAATACTGAACTTTGCTTAACCATACGCCATCATTTAGTAGTAATATGCATGTTGTGGTCTGCATAGCTACGATGGGGAGTTACATTTTATTTTCAAAGAGCACATCAAGCTAGGAAACTGCATAGGGCATCGGGATTTGGATTTGATGAAGTACTGTCAATCAAGCATTAGAGTGAGTAAACACATCCTTTATAATAGTGTCTGCCCATCTGGAAGGGTGCCCCAGCCCAGCTAGCATGCTATAGCTGATAATGTGGACGACATGTGTGCTGCCAAACCATTTCAGGCAGACCTCTCTATCTAGACTTTATGTGCCACAAATGCAAGCATAGTGAAAAAGGAATGCAGTTCAAGATTAATACAGCTCCTGTTATACCTGTGTCTGAAAGCAAATAGTCTTGAAAATGATTCATTTTTTTCACAGTGATATGCTGTAGTTGAAGGAGCGTACTGTGGGTTACTACCCCCTCTAAACGGATGACATTGGGGTGGTCGAACTGGGCCATTATTGAAGCCTCGGCCAGGAAGTCTCTCTTCTGCTTTTCTGTGTATCCTGCCTTCAGGGTCTTTAGAGCCACTGGGATGTCTCGTTTTCCTGGGAGCCTCATACGTCCGTAGCAAACCTCCCCAAACTCCCCTGAAAACATGGCAGAGGAACACAGTAATGTAGCACATCAAACATATTCAGCCTTTAAATCTGTTCCACAATAGTAAATATTCACTGTGCTTCCCTGCTCCCTCCGCCCACTCCTAAGCCATTTGTGTGAATGAGAACGTGTCATTTAATTTGCCAGGGTAGATAACAGAAAACAACCCACTTGCAAACTATCTGTTCACATGTATGTGCAAAAGCTGCCATCAGCTAATTAGCTAATCATTCTTATCTTTAGCTAAACTGAACTTTAAATTGGTGGTTGCACTGTTTGAATGTATCTGTGTCATACATTTCTATTTGTCTCTCTGGCTGCAGCAGTCATATGTAGCACAGTGAATTGTGAGGCTGACACAGTGTTAGTATTCTCTTCCTGTCTGAGGAGCTTTGACTGACAGCCCCACGCAACGCTCTGATTCCACTTTGCTATCCTCCTCTCTGCTGCACACCACAGCCTTTACACCGGCCAATGATTTTAAGTTAGCATAGCCAATGATTCTCACTATGTGTGTGTGTGTGTGTGTTTTCTGTGTGTATGAGCACACACAAGTTCATGGTTTTACCTGAACCAATGATTTTCTCTATTTTGATCCTGGAAGCTTCAATTTCTCTGGCAAACTCGTGGACCGCCTGGCAGGGGTCCTCGTACGTGTGTGGGTCGATATAGAACCTCGCATCGGGGAATGACACTAAGATAAACAACATTAGCATTTGGTCACATATTGGAGAATGAGAGCAACATCACATCTGAGTCCCGTCACCGGTGTGTGCAGGGAAAACCTGATGAAAGAGGAGAGAAATGACACGGAAAAAAGAGCAGACAGAGGGAGTGGAAGAATACACAGCATGCAGGGGCGAAGGAGTGTATTCTCCTGTAATCACTCAGAGCCTGATGAAAATTGTTTGCTCTGAGGATGAACTTTATTAGACAGGGATGAAAATGCGACTTTGTCAAAGAATGCCATCTAATCTATTATTAGTAATAATTGAGAAATGGGCCAAACATACCGTGACCATTCTGGTAATGCATCTTCTCCTCGTCAGAGTCCTGGAAGGCTTTGCTATAGCCACAGTGTCTATACAAAGCACACACACACATGCACGCGCACAGCCACAAAAACACACACACATGCCCATACATATAAACATACAGAGGGATGAATACAGGACAATAGTGGAAAACACTTTCAATCTCAGCATAGTTGAAAATGAATAAATCAATATTTTTGTTCATAATTAATTATTACGTTTAAGAAAGCTATTCATCACTCACTGATACAACAAGCAGTGAGACTTTACATTTACGGGGTTACTGGCAACCAGTCGAGGGGTAGACTGGTTGAGGTGGTCTAGGTGGTTTTTTGTTATAGCTGCAGAATAAAACGGTATGTAATGTAGAAAGAAGAGAACAGTTCTTATAGTCTCATACATTATACATACACCATTTTCGCATGTTTTCTGTTAAACGCTTTTCCACACAGGGGTTCCAGTTACTCTACCCCTAACTCTAGACTGGTTGTTGGTGACCTGGAGGACGATAAGAGGTTAAAGGGTCGGTCCAACTAAAGACCAAAATTCCTTTCAGTCCTTTGAGTTAGTTTGGCGAGGTGAGGTATCATTTTTATAATAGTAAACCTATTTCTATGGGCATGTCCACATAATTAAAACTCAATATTCATAGCATCAGTATTTATATTGACAAGGCAAAGCAAAGACATCCCAGGAGTACATTTAAGAGTGAAAAGGAAAATGACTTCTTCACTCATACAGATTCAAATGTTGCCACCTGTAGCTGATGCACTGCAGGGTATTTCATTTCCTGCTGGTTTTTAGCTCACATGTAAAAATATCCTCGTTTACTGTTGTGATAAAGACGTATAATAAATCAGTGACTGACAACCTACCCAGAGTGCAACAAAGTGATTATGGTGCTTATTAGCACAGACTGTATACCAACCTACATGTAGACTTTGGTAAATGTATATATGTATACCATGTACCTAATGTTAGTGACTTTGAGCTGAGAGTTTTCCCTGTCATCACGTTGGTGTTTTAAAACAGGATGATAGATTAAACTGTAAAACTGAGGGGCACTGCACCCATGTCATAAGTAAATTCTGGTTTATTCTCATTTCTGATGCTAATGGGACCATAATTTACACCATGTTGTATTCAATATGCCCTCAAATTAGTGATTGAGTCCATAAAGCTATCAGGAAAGTATCACAGAACAAGAGGTGATTTTACCTCTGATTTCTCTAAAAAAGTGTTTTTGCAACTGCAGGACTCACCCCCTGCAGGTTTAAGGCTCTTCAGCATTGGTTATACTTTATAGCAGCTTTCATCATTTGTTTATGTTCTCTGATTATTAGGTAGTGTTGCAAAAGCTACTTTGAAGAACAATTGGCTCTTCTTTTGAAGTCGTTAACCTGCAGCAATCTTACATCTTTTCTAAAACTAGCAAGCTAGACTACAACCAAATAAGACAGTAGCTTCTGTCTTATAGTTCATAATTATGTTTTTGGTGTGAAATTAAGTGATAGAAAACAAAAACAAAAAAGTCTGCATAGTGGTTAGGTTGTGGTTAGGGCAACTTGTAAATCTATGGAAAAGGATTTACATTTTAGTTTGCTGTATAGTTAATCGATAGCCTCTGTCTCTTCCTTATAGCTGCTTATTCCCAACTATCAGTGTCCAATTTCATTTAGCATTAGCATCAATAGTAAACACTGAAGGGCTATGTACATGGAAAGAGACCAGCAACAATGCGGTCACCACAAAACCATTAAAGGTTTGATAATTTCAGCGATTTGTGAAATAACGTTTGATGCAGCTGAAGATTTTACCAATGATACGGAAGTATACAAATATGAGGAAGTGGTAAATATGTAGGCGATACTTTTAGATGTAGAGCCTGGTATGTCCACTAAATACTGACCTGGAGCTAAAAAGTGAGATGAGTGACAAACGAGATGCATGCTAGCATCAGCATGACTGCTAGCATTAGCTAGGCTACTACGTTTTATTTTCTTAGATATATATTGCATAAAAAAAGTTTAATCAGTATAAAAGAGTGCTCATTTTGCAAAACTTGATGCAGTTTACTTTCTTTGTAATAACTAAGCCTTTCCTTGTGGTTTATTCCCTTGTAGTTAGATATTTTCATGAGTAAATTGACCATCTCACTAAACTCTAATACCAACTCTTCTTTTTCTTTTTCTTTTGTCTTAGTGGCATATGCTGTAAACTCTCCAGTCACGACAGCAGGATCTTGTCTGGAGTCCTCTAACTCATTATTTTTTTCCTACTTTTCTATTGGCAATGAAAAACCTAATATGCACTGAAGTGTAAATTAATTAAGGGCAATGAAATTAATTATTTGGTGCAGTACTACAGAGATGTAACTACAAGACATCAAAAGGGAAGGGTAAGGGGGTGGGATAAGCATGAACATTTGGCTTTCAAGCTACTGGACATGAATCAACATAATTAAAACCACTATGAGGTGGAAATGACAAGTTAGGAAATTAGCTAAATAAGACAGCAAGGGCTATTGAATGTTAGCTTTCAAAACTCTCCTTTATACATTATACTTAAGCTAGAAAAATAGCATGCAGACTACATGTGCACCCAACATTACAAACATTTCAATGCCATAAAGGGTACTGAGAGGTACTAATGGTGCTTCTCGAACACTGGCTTGAACAAGAGTCTTTCCCTCATTTTTAGGTGGCAACAGCTGAGAGAATTACAGTGCACACGGGAGATTTGATCAAAAGAAACTACACAAAGAGAGGCATGGTCGTAAGAGTAGTGTAAGAAAGTGTTCCACACACAGCAGAGATGGGTAGTGTGGTAAAGTGTAGCCTTGCCGTTTCCTGCAGATGATGATGGCCAGAAAGGTGACCAGACCAGACACCAGGGCCATGCAGATCCAGATGATGGTCATGGTGTTGTAACGCAAAGGAACTGCAGAGACACACAAACACAGTGTGTTAGCTGAGGGAATGCTGTCACCAACACTCACAGTTTACACAAACACAGACACTGGCAAACACAGGCGGCAGGTAGAGTGTCATTGGTTAAACAAGATAAACAGAAATTTGGAGCTTCGTTAAATAGCCTTGCCATTTTATAATCACCTCCTGTTTGTCTGTCACATTAGGTAGGAAATATCCAACTAATGTGGTCAAATGCCCTGAAAGATCGAATGTTGTCATAAAAGATTACATCTATATCTTTAAGTACACTGTAATACATAGCTACATGGATGTCTGAGATGATCTGCATAATAAAACTAAACGTTTTGGTTCAGTGAACACTGAAGTACACAGTAAGTGTTAGAAGTGTGCGCCAACTGTCAGATGAGCTTAGTAGCAGTGAATGTGGGAACTTGAATATATAGAATGAAACTTGAATATATAGAATGAAATTTGAATATATTTAATGATCTTCTAAATATCTTAATGAAAAGTGACGTCAAATTTGTTTCCATTTTAATCACTTATCTTGGCCTTCCTCTTTGAGATGTAGAATGGTATATTGACCCCATATCATGTGCTTCAGCTTCTGCTTGAAGTTTTATCTCAGTTGACATCTCCATCAGTGATTGATAAATTCCCTCAGGAATAATCTTCTCCGAAAAAACATTTTTGTTGAACATGATTCATAAGCATTAGAAATGTTGCTAAATGAAAATATGATCTTCAAGGTGACGCAATATAGACTCCAAATTATTTGTATCATTTGCAGTTTGGACAGCTGTCGCAAAACAGTTGTCAAACTCTATAAAGTACTGAAATAGTTCAGCTGATGCCATTTTCTAAAGGCAGAGAATTCAGAAAAACCTCAACTCTAAACATGAGGTTCATTGATTCTATAAATTCAAGTTTCATTCTATATATATTCGAGTTTCATTCCATATATTCAAGTTTCATTCTATATATTCAGACTTTTTTGTAATATATATATATATATATATATATATTTTGCTAATATTTTCCCTCTCTCCGTCAAGCTTGCGTCCACTACCAGAGGCCTGGGAGCCCATGGGTCTTGCACAGCATCTTAGCCATTCCTAGGACTGCACTCTTCTGGACAGAGATCTCGGATGTTGTTCCTGGGATCTGCTGGAGGCACTCACGTAGCTTGCACCTATGCCTGCCAGTGATCAGGTACCCTGCTGAGATAATACGCTGTCCAAAGGAGGAGATAGAAGCCACTGATATCGAGACACTGAAGGTCCTGACCATGCATGGAGGGTTATAACCCAAATCCAGCACCCTGAGACTGCACGGAGGGAGGCCGAGGACTAGTGAGTATCAGAACCACTATACAGGATGAGACAACAAAGAAACATGAGTACATCATGAAGATGGTCACATCTGCATAGTGAATACCTCAGGCAGCAGAAGTCCAAGAAAGAAAAGGAGCAAGGAGAAGAACCATCATGGAAGGATAGACCCCTGCATGGTATGTAGCACCCGTGCATAGACAAAGTCACTGACATACAGAAATCCTACCAGTAGCCCCCATGGTAATCAGAGCACTCAGTGCAGTGACTCCCAAGCTAGGGGAGTGGCTCTAGCAGATCCCAGGAACAACATCTGAGATCTCTGTGCAGAAGAGCGCAGTCCCAGGAACAGCAAAGATACTGTGCAAGACCCTCAAGCTCCCAGGCCTCTGGTAGAAGACCAAGGCTTGAAGGACAAAGGCCGCCCGCAGGGGTGAGAGGGGATCATTATTTTTTTCATACTATATATATATTATATATATATATATACATATATATATATATATATAATGCGAAGCAATAATTGCATCTCTGAGATCAGAGATGATGTCTTTTCTCCTTGACACTAAGTTAACAAATGCTCCAAAACCAATAAACTGCTCAAATTTCTGCTTCTATAGAGGTGCTCACACTTGCAGATAAGTTCAGCAAGTGCATTTTATTAGCAGCACCTGGGTCCTACTTTCTATTGGAGTTTCTATGGAAGCAGAAATGGTGTAGTTTCTTTTTTACCATTACTATGCCTTACCATGAAATAAGTTATTGCATCATGTACATTTTTTCCACATCATTATTATTATTTTATATTCTTCCACCCTAACAGTAACTGCAGCTATTAATTTTTCGTGTGTACAAAGTAATAGCAAAATATGCTCACTCTGTTCATTCTGTATATCTTCAAAGTATGTAAGTCTATATCATATAAATTCAAAGTGACACTGGGAGGCTTCCAGTATGAGTTTGAAACTAATCTAGCCTTTTCTCCAAAGGTCTGCTTGAAAATTTTGATGATGGTAGAATTAATTACAGCTTTGTGCGAGAAAATTATTGGCAATTTTCTGTAATTATGTGATATTGACAGCTGACCTAACGTTCACCCACATCTTTGTGTGGCCAGTGGTGGTTGTTTTCACTGTTTGAGAAACAACTGATGAAATCAGAGTCTTGTCAGGATTAAGAATCGTCCTGCGCCAGAGTCAAAACTGATTGCAAACAAAATGGCAAGACATGTGGATGGATGCCCTGAGCTGTTGAAAGTCAGTTAACAGAAATGGCAAACCTTAAAAAAACACATTTCTTGGATTGACACATAGATGTTAGATTTAACAGTCTGAGCCAATGTCATAGCCTGTTTAGGGCAAAACAACCTCCACTACCAAACACTGACATGAACTGGATGTTAAACAAAGCTGAATCCTGAAAAGACAGGATGGTGCCAAATGGTTCTCAAACTGGTCCCACTGCAAACCTTCACAATATACAGTGAACAATACAAAATCCTGCCACAAGATAATTTATGAGACAGGTTATAAGTTTGACCTGATGTTGGAACTAAATAGAGGTTGGATCATCAAAGCCCAATACATTATTTTAAGCGAGGTGTGACCAAATTTAACCATTCCATTTTATAACTGTCACTGAAAGAGTTATCACACACGAACTCGACTGTTGCCTATGCAAGCACACAAAAGGAAAGCCCAGGGCTGCAGTGCATGTGTAAAAACAGCTAAAGACCTTTGGACATGGAAGTTAGGTATCAGCAAAAGAAAAGTTATTCTATATTTGTCCTCTGGGAACCGTACACGTGTTTATTGTTCATTAGAATCCACCCAGTAGTGTTAAGATTTTTCAGTGTGGACTAAAGTGGTGCACTGACTAAGCCATCTAGTCTTCATGTTAAGTGTCACAGGCTTGCGCACAACTCAGTTCTTAGAATTTGCATAGTTTGCAGTTGGCAAAAGACACAGCTCTGGAAAAAGGCAACTGTTGTCTGTTTATCATAAAACTTAGGACTTATTGATTACTCAGCATGTTGGCTCATGGAATTTGTACAGCCCTCTTGTTCAGTCAGTGAGAGTTTGGGTCCGGTGAACAAAGGAGGCTATTAGTCAGTGAAACAGCACTGGGACTCCAACCAGGCAGGTGGTTGAGCTTTGCAGACCTAGTGCCTGCTCTGGACATTATCTGCCAAATCCCCTATTAGGAAAGAAAGATATTCGAATAGAAGTTTTCTGTAACAGTCGGTGTTGTTCTTACTTCAGGTGAAAGACATGAAACTTCTACCCCACAGCAGCACTGTGTATAGCTGTTTGAAGCCTGGGCAGGCTGCAGTTTTGCTGACAGGGGTGACCCTCTAACAAAGCACAGATCAATGGAACAGAGGGGTGGACTGGGGCAGTTATCACCCTCACTGACACCCAAACCTCTTCAGCCTAGGACCATGCTGTGCTGTTTGGCTTAACTTTGAGGTGATAGTCTTTTAACTGTTGTTACTGAACTTTTTTCCAGTGTATCAAAGAACATAGAACTACTTAAGGTTTCTAGTGACTCATGGAGGGCAGGAGATTTTACCAAACAATTTAGCGATACAGCGTTTTCTTTTTTCTTTTCTCCTTGCTGACCAGTGTACGCACACATACACACACCTGCTTTCCCAGTCTGAATCTCTATGTTCTGGCTGAAGCGTCCGCAGCCTGCTGAGGTTCTGGCTCGGACCTGGAAGATATACTTGGTACCCGGCTTCAGTCCTGACACTCGGGCGCTGGTGTTTTTGGACTTCAGAGTGGAGTAACTGTGCTCTTCATTATCCTGCAAGAATGACAAATATATCTAAAGATTAGTGAGTTGTCTAAAATGTGAACAACAGTTTCAGAAATGAAATAAAACAGGCGGCTGTTATTCTCCAGGTATGGAGTCATTTTGCTTTGTTAAACAAGTTACGTTCAAGTTGTCATTTGGCATTTGGCACAATGTATTACACTGTAACAGCAAAACCAAATGTAAGCAAGAAACCTTTAGGGTCTACACCGTGCTAGGATGTTTTTGTGGCTAAGCCTGTGACTGAATACCAAAGTGAATACTGAGTAAAAAACCAAAATATTAGCAGATTGGGGGGAAAAAATCAAGTGGAAAACACAAAGTTGAAAATCAAAGTCTCTTTCCTGACAAACCCTCACATTTTAGGTCACTGTGTTATCTCGCAGCAGCAAATATATGTGCATCCAGGACCACCTTCAAAAAACATAACAATGAGACACAAAAACTGCGATACTCTGGGTTGACTAAATACAACAAATGTACTGACATAAAACTAAAATATTTACTTTAACACACAATGATATGACTGACTTTATTTCGTATTCATGAGCAGGACTGCTTTACAGCAATAGTGAATTTTAAAACAGTGGTGCAAAATCCTACGTTTCATTCAAAATGTTTCCGTTTTAAATAATAATGATATAACCACCAAAAGCTGAGACACTGTCTAAAATGTAAACAAAAGCATAATGTAATGATTTACATAAACCCGTAATTTGTTTATAATAGAACAAAAAAAAAAACAACCAAATTTTAAGTTAGAAAAACTACAGTTTTAAGCTCGTTTAAATTAGATGAAGGCAACACAATCAAGCGGGGTTTGAGGCCATGTTTAGCAGTGCCTCTTCTATTAATAACAGTCTGTACTTTACTGTGCTGTGTCCAGTGTCTGGGTTTTTGGGAGAGGAATGCTGTTCCACTCTTGTCTGATCTAAGTCCTAAGTCTTCTTAGTCATATTTTTCATTTCATGATATGCCACGAGAGTTGCAAGTCATTGATTTCTGTTCTTACGTACATTTTATATACAACCTTTCTACAAATAATAACTTTATTTGTAAAGCACTTTTAAAAGCACACAGTTACAAAGTGCTTTTCAGTTCGGATAAAAACACACAGACAAATATATATGTCCTGATGTAAAAACACACAGTCAAACGTACAGTTTTGCAGTGTGTTCTGCATACACACTTCATGCACACTGGACGCAAACAAGCCAAGAATAATGGACACAAAAAGATGAAGGAAATGCTAACCACTGATTCAGCCAAATTGGTGGGCCGAGGAAGGCTGATCCATCACCAGTGTCGGCCCTGATAGATAAATAACCTAAATCAGTTGTAATCCCAGTATCCCAGAAATGCTATTTACTCTTTCCTTTATAAAATACTTGCTTCAGTGTGAATAGTGCCATACAAGGAAACTTACCTTGCACATTATTGCAACCATAAACTTGTTAATCTCATACAGCACATCTGCATGTCGCTTGGCAACCCAGCCTTTCCTCATTCTCTTTTTTAATTCTGCATCCTAATCTGTGTGTGTGTGTTCAATGGCAAATTTTGCAGGCAATTAAAAATCTTTTTACTGTGTATTCCATTTTTAACAAAAACAAACTTAAACAACAGGCAGATTATATTCTTCAAACCAATAATTTAAACTGCATTTATCACATGAATGCATGAACACTATAGTTTATTTGGACTCCATTCCAAATGCACTATTATTCTTCCATGAAAACCCACTAGAGCGCCAAATGTGTATTGATTCATGGCTGACAACAGACCTCAACAAAATGCAGCATTTCCACCTGTTTGGGTCATATTTAATCAAAGCTACAGTGCCACCATTGTTTTAAAAAATAACTGAGTTTTTATTTGGAAATGACACTTTATTATTGAGGCCCGTTTCTTATGATGAATAGGTATGAAGCAGAGGACCTGGACCTGAGGTTTCCAGACACTGTAGAAAAAATAAGCATTAAGGAAAGTGCAGCCCAGTTTTATCCTGTAAGTGCCTTTAAAGACGACTGAAAAAAAAGGAAGCTCACACTAAATCTACTATCCACGTATCGCTATCACAACACTGACTTCATTTCTTACAATCTTCCTTTAACTAGTAGACTCATTAGAGCCCATGCTGAACACAGGAAATGAAAATAACCTGCTCTGTCAGTTAGACTCAGGAAATCTTTTCATCTGCTTCTGGCAGCCAGAAAAATGACATGTACCTTGAATACTGTTTGACCTATTTTCTTGTTTCTTTTTTGGTATTAGATTCATTTGTGATGCATCTTTTAGTTAAAAGTGAATTGTCAAGATTATTATGTATACCTTTCTGCATTACAAAATTCAGCTGCTTACATGTACATATTCATCAAAAAGAGGATGTGTAGTTTATCATATCGTATCATTATCTATAATTTAGACATATTTTAAATGTGTGCTGGAAAAAAAACTCTACAAAACAATGTAAAGAATTACAAGGTGCAAGAAAACAGTAGAGCAGCTGAATCCTTTGGGTGTCCCAGGGAAGGATAACGGCCTAATTTATAAAGTGTTGGGTCTTTTTTGTTTTCATCATCCTCAGCTGCAGCAGCCGCCATCCTCGCTGTGGCTCATTGTTGTTCAGTACAGTACTAAAAAAACCTTAAGAAAGCACATTGCTGACTTGTCCACTTGAAAATCCCTCACAGGCGTCTCACCCCCTGAGTGAGGCCAGATTAAGACACCAGCGCAAGAGACGAGCTAATCCTTCAGAACTCCCCACACCATCCTGCTTGTTTGGCTATGAGACCGCCGGCTCCCAGGCTGCTCCCTCTGCAATTAGCTGATTTCTATCAAACCACACACACACACGCGCGCACACACACACACACGTGTGTATTTATATCCTCGTGGGGACATCTCATTGACATAATGCTTTCCCTAGCCACTTACCCTAACCCTAACCATCAAAACTAAACCTAACCATAACCTAATTGTAACCCTGACACTAAAACCACATTTTGAGTGTGAAAATGCCTTCAACCCCATGGGGGCCGGGGTTTTGGTCCCCACGAGGGCTGTCAGTCCCCACGAGAATAGTAAACTTCCAATTTTTGGTCCCCACGAAGATGTATATACCCGTCCTCACACACACACACACGCACACGCACGCACACACACACCCAACACACACACACACACACACAGAAAACCGCACTCACCCAAATGCACATACATGCACATTCAGGCACACACTTGTGGCAATTAGCTTATCGACAGGTCACGCCGCCAAGCCGCTCGCTGTCACTGTCCCTTTAGCTAAGTTGGAATCTACACTGTCTCATTCTCCTTCTTGCTCTCATTCTCTCAAACCCCATTTCCTTTCAAGTGGCTCAGCTGCCAGCAGGGTCTTTTTTTTTGGATTAAGTTATCCCGAGTCTGTCCAACTGTCACTCCTCTGTTTTCAGAATATTGGGCCTCAGCTTAGTCGTGGCCCTTTGAAGAAAATGCATTTACAGGTACAGTTTTTTTCCTCTCATAAGATGCCTGAAGAGTTTTATTTAAGTTCTTTCTGGAAAACAAGCACAATAGGTTGGCATCAGCCTCAAACAAGTGACTACAGCACTGTTTTCAAGGCCTCTGTGGTACAGATGTAGCAGCTAGTGTACCTTCTCGTAATATTTGATGTCGTACTCCAGGATGACTCCGTTGGGCTGATCGGGTTCGTGCCACAGCAGAGTCACACTGTTCTGACTGGTGTTCTCCTGCCGGATCGCTAACACTTCAGAGGGGGCTGCACAAGAAACAGGAACGACATGGTTTTGTCAACTCTAGATGTTTTTCCATGGTTACAGAGCAGATGAGACGTAAAGGCCTACTCAGACAGGTTTTGTTTTTTTTGTTTTTTACCTGCTGTTAGTGTTAACATAAGCTACAACTTACTCACTGAGGGCATCCAACTTTATTTAAAAAAAAAAGTATTT
>VOQK01036131.1:8679-20857 GCA_015052645.1 Benitochromis conjunctus
CATGTATCAGAATGACACATTTTTAAATCACCAAGTATCGGTATGAATACAGGTCTTAAAAAATCAGCCCTATATCTGTCAAGCTCTACTTTTCAGTATTGAAATCACTGTGGAATTCTTATTTGTTCATTACTGATTTGATTTAGTTGCATTTTTGCACAAAGGTTGTTGATCCTTTTTTTCTGTAAGCGTGGAAGTAAAACATTACAAAAATAGTTTGTGACATTTAACCATTGGGTACAAATGATATGACAACGCAGTTGTTTTTGGCCAGTGATTGTGGAGAAAAATACAAATATTTAAGAGTTTCTCGTCTATGAATTAAAATAATCTCAGTTCATACTACTCCATCTGGTTCCCAGTGCTACATGAAAACATGGTGCTTTACTTGCATCCTCAATATAATCTATGCTTATCTCGCAAATACCGACTAAACTCAATTACTAAACCAAAAACAGAGATATTCAAAGTACATTAAAAGAGATTTACATATCTACTATAAAATAGTACATGCCATGTATAAACCTGAAATGTGACAGAGAACTGATACTGTGAAAGTTCATTATCCATTTGCATTCATTGCATTTAACATAACCAATGAAGGCAAAAAAAAAGTATTCCTTACAGAAGATTACTGTAGCTACTATCCAGTAAAAAAAAAAACTAACCCAGTGTTATTTAAAAGTAAAAAAAAAACAATCCTAAATCTCATTTATCTCATATAAAAATATTATTTAATGAATGGATGAAACTAGATTGTGTGAATCCGTGTTTGAAGGCTTTGCAAAACTCCGTTTCTGATATGCTGTGTTTCAGTCAACTGTTCTATAACCTCTACAACTGTGGTGCACTTCCTGCATCAAACTGACATTGGTTTGGCTTTACGCAAACACAAAGTTATTTATAGCATCTCTCCCACTTTATTTTCTCCCTCCCATTCTCTCCCTCGCTCTCTATTTGCATTTCTGCTATGCAAACAAGAAACTGGTGTCAGCTGCAGCAGTTCTACAGGCCTAGCTTGTCCCTTTTCTTTCTCAAGCCTCAATCTTTTCAAAAATTGCCCCCCTTCTTTCCCTCCCTCTATCTCAATGTAGCTTTCTACCTCTCCCACCTTCGCCCTCTTTTCCTCCTCCCTTCAACCCCTCTCTCTGTCTGTGTTTTCCTTTGCTCAATTGTTTTGCTGTAGATTTGACCGCTATGATTAATGACCTCGAAGTCACAGGAAAGCAAACACAGAGAGACACGGCATGCATGCTGTTCTCTTACAAACCTCCCTTTTTCCTCTTATATCCGCTGCTTCGATGTTCACATAGAACACATTATGACTTCTGGGAAAACACCTTTGTATTAAGTCAACATTTGGTATACTTATTTTTTCCTTTATTTTCATCCCTAATTTCCTGGTTACTGTACTAGATTACATTTTTGCCAAAAGCCTTCATGATAATGTGTTTTTTAGCTTCACCTACTCTAATGTCAGAGCCCTCGTCTGTCTTCTCTGTGTTTGAAATGAGGAAATGAATCTCGGTGGTCAGTTAAAGATCTTGGAGGCTAGCGGTCAGAGGTCAGTGGTTAGAGATAAGCATCAAATTAGGCCTTCAGAGTCTTGGTCAAGTACACTTCAGCTAGATGCTTGGCTGAACGAAGCTAATTCAGAAAGATTAAAATTGAGTTAGGCCTTTAATAACACAAAAGAAAAGGCAATTATTCACAATAATAAACAAGAGCAGCTGGTTAGCTTAGCTTAGCATAACGACAGGACACAGTCCCGCGTCAAAAAATAATTGCTGCTAAAACTTCTTGTTCTTACTTCTCACTAAACAAATAAAATGTAATGAGATAATGTGTTAACTAGTAAAACATTTTGCCCTTTTTAAAAAGTCTTTGCACAGATAAGCTGGTTCCTCAGCTAAGTGAATCTAATTGCCTGTTTTTTTTAAATTACTATCATCAATTTGGTGTCGAGACAGGAGAATGGTATTGATGGTTTCATCTATGTCTAGGCAAGAAAGGGAGTAATTTCGTTTCACAAAAGGTAAAATCATTCCTTTTGACGTACTCAAGATTAGAGTGGGAGCGTTAAATAAAAATCAGCACAGCATGACAACCAAGGTTTGTAAAAACTGTGTGTACAGTACACTCACCAGTTGTTAACCTCACAGTACCAGGAAATGATTATTTTTACCTTTTCCTCTGATTTTAGATGGTGTTTATTATTTTAACAGTTCTGCCCTTGGAGACTCCTCCCATTGTGTAGCAAGAGCACAGTTGCAGACCTCGGTTTGCTCCTTTGACATTTGATATAATTGTTTTGCACTTACCCTGTTTTGCTCATTGAGATCTGGTTTGCAGGTGTGAAAATAAACTATTCCAAGACACCATGACATCTAACACAATGTGAGTAGGACAGCGTGTAAAATCATTTTCCAAGAGCAAGAAAGTGATTGTATTTTCATTGCAGAATACAATGATTGTTCTTTCTGCAAACTAATAGCGCTATCAGGCAGAAATTATTGCACTAGAAGTAACACTTCCATCAGAGGCTGAATGATAACATGGAAATGGAACTGGGGCTTCGAATTGAATAATGTTGCAAGGAATTGCCTTTGTACTTTGGTTTGTTTGTTGCTCGCAATGTGTTATGTATGAAGATGGAAATAAATGTTAATGAAAACCGTGCCGGAGTTGAATCTGACTATAACTTAAATGGAAATATTGGAATGTAAAAAAAAATAAAAATCCCAGAATTGATAATAAGAACCGGTGATTAGCATAAATTGGTCCCTGCAACACTTTGCATGCGGTGAAAAATTGCTATAATGTGATCCGGGTCCATTTTCAGTCACCGTGCCAGAGCTTGAGAAACACTCTCCCACTCTAACTTACTGTAGGCACAAAGCAGTCACGTTATTTGACCTTACAGTAGCAACAGTAATTCATCTCAGCCACTACTAGCTGTCTTGAGGTGTGTTTTGTTTTCTCATAAATGGTTGGTGCCAAATAGTGTCAGACAGAGAGGCAGGGAAGGCCTCTGGGAGAGCGTGAGTGAGTTTGTGTGTGTGTGTGTGTGAATGTGTGTGCATGTTTATATGCCTGTGTCTTTCAAGCTGCGGCCTCTGGCTGTGACCCCAGTGTTAATCACTCTACAGCCAGAACAACCACAGGCTTCTGTCGCCACTACTGCGGCTGCAGCCCTTCTCCTCTCCTCCTTTATTTCAGTGTCATTCATGCTCCCTGTGTTCATGCTCTCCCCCCAATACCTACTTGGCCTCATACTTACACAAGATCGCTATCCCCTTCCCCATTAGCTCCAGGATACACCCTTGTCATTCTCATCGTCTCTCCATAACCTCAAACTGTCACCTTTTCTCTAGCCTATGCCTCCCCTTTAGGCTTCTTTAGCTTGGTATTTCTGAGCTATGAAATCGCTGGGCTGTCCTGTCCTGATTTCACTAGCAAAGTGCAAAACAAGCTAAAGGCTGTTCTCTTTGTGTGTTTCACTAAATAGGTGGCAGGGTTGGTAAAAATGTTGGCTTGGGATGTTTTTTGTTATGTTTTTCATGTTGTTTTGGGTTATTAGTGTATTAAGTGACAGGCTGGTATTATATCATAATTTGATGATGCTTTGCTGTACGTTTATGGTCTTTTTTATTTGAAAATATAAAGATCAATATGAATAAAGCCAATCAGTAACTTGTGGGTCTGAAAAATTTGTAAGTATTGAGAAGTGCCAAAAAGTGTACTTCTTAAAATGTCCACTTGAGGCTGGTTCCCAGAGCAGGTCAGTCCCCACAGACTGAAACTGTGAAACTGGTTAAATGGCAAGTTTCACAGCAGAAAACATAAGTGACCTTGTTTGTGATGTTGGTGCCTTTTAGACAGTTTTTAACACAATGATGTGAAATTTTTGGACTGTGTGGTTAGACAGTGTGGTTAGTTGTGCAAATAGACTATGCAAGTTTTGTTCCATATTCTCTTTTTATATTTATATTAATTAGAATTAAGGGTGTGGTGGTTAACACCATCACCTGATAGCAAGTAAGTCCTGGGTTTGAATCCATTGGCTGGCTGGGGCCTTAGTAGAAGTTTGCATGTCCTCTCACAGTCCAAACACATGGATGTTAGATTAACTGGTGATTCTACATTGGACTTAGGTGCAAATAGTTGTTTGTTTCTCTGTTTTAGCTGTGCGGTAGATTGGCGACCTGTCACGGTTACATGTTGCCTCTTGCCCCATGACACCTGGGGTAGGTTCCAGCCTAACTGCCAGTCTGAATTAGAAAAACAGAATATGGGTGAATGGGCTTGTAATTAATTAGTAGACCTGTGCATCTCACACATATATTCTAATGATGCAGCTTGGTTAGCACTCGAGTCTGTTGTCCTGACGTTGTCTATTCTGGCTCTAAAAAGCACATAGATGGCAGTGATCATAATCAAAATAAGCTGAGGCTTCAAAGTGGGGCCACAACAGCAATGGGCCATGTCATGGTATCTACAGCTACATCTACAAGATTTAATTCTATGTGAAAAGCTTGTCTCCTCTTAACAGAAGTAATTTTTTTAATGCTTGTCTTGTAAACATTTAAACTAGAAGTTCCTGTACTTATTCAAGCAGACATTATTGCGCAGTAGATCAGTATGTTGATTAATACTATGTAATAGCTGACTTACAAAGGTTATTTAATGCCATCAGTGTTGCCTTTGATTAACCTTTCATGCTTACAAATCAGCACCTACAGAGCCTCAGAGGCTTGCAAAACAATATACTAATAATGGCAGTACGAGCATGTTGAGAAAGACATAGATGACTGATGTTGCACTAAATGCAAATGTTAATTTAACGCAAATCAACATTTGTTAATTTGCATCAAATACATGCAGTAGTTGATGATGGCAGTGTCATTAAGTAAAAAAAATAACCCAATGATGGTGGTAGAGCGAAACTCCCCAGAGGGACAAGCCCCAGAATCATTATAACTTATCCTTGGTGTATGTTAGATATGTGTACTTTGTTTTATGAAAATATGTCCCATAAATGTTAAACTATTTAAAAGCGATGGACTCACTGACCAACCAACAGACCGTTTCATTCTAGAGCAATTGTAAACAAAATGAAAAAACTTCTCTTTAGTAGATACGAATCTACAAGAACGACTGACTGAACCGACTCGGTAGCCGACTAACTAGACGTCGGTAGGTGCAGTTGTGTATTTTACTCTGTTGTGCCTTTGTTGCTTCATGACACGCGGAGAATAACGGCAGTTAGGTGTGCATAACACTTACAAACACACACTCGGGCTGTAGGCAAGCTAAGAGGAAGAGTGTGAGTTACACAAGCTTTGACAGGGCCTAATTATACAAGTCTCTAATGAACTGTAATTACTGACATTCACCGGAGCATCGAGGTCTATTGCAGTCATTAGGCTGCAGTGTTACACTCTTTCTGTATCGGCACTGACTGACAGAATTTCTTTTTTCTTTTTTTTTTATCCCTTTTGTAATCTGTTGGCCTCTGCCTCTCTGTTTTCTCATCTCTCTCTCTTTCTCTCACTGTCCCGCTCTCTCTCTCACTCCCTGTGTCTCTGTACTACAGTTTGATGGTGACAACATGTACATGAACGAAAACAATCATGAGTTCCTCGCGCCAAACCAGGTGAGTCCATATTGCTCATAATGGAATACCTGCTCTTTTTTTTCCTCCTCTTGTTATGTCACATCCTCGGGATCATTTTAAACAGTTTTAAAGACATCTTTCTTTCACTGTCGTCAATTCTGGTTGAGATGTACAACAAGTTGCTGTTACTGAAAGTAACCGCACACTTGTGTGACATCAGCTGAAAGCAAGTGACCAAAAAATATTTTCTTCTTGTTCTTCAGAACATGCTGTATTCTATATACTGTCACATGCAAACAAATAAAATGGTATTAAAATCAAACATATCTCATTCAAAGAGCAATTAACAGTAAAACTGATAATGTAGTAATGAATGCAACATTTTTGTATATGTGCTTGACAATGAATCTGCTTATTCATTTCAAACGCCTGTTTTAAAATTCAGCACTGTAGGCACGTTTTTTTAAAGAACGATGTTTGTTAAATATATGATTGGTTACTTTATAATATATAACATAAAACATTTGTTCTTGTCGTTTATAAATTGAAGCTGAACACTGCTACTACATTTACTACTGCTACAAGGGAAACTCGGGCGCTGGGTTGGCTATTCATCACAGTACTAATCTATCATGATTAGATTTCTGCTAAGTACACAGAAACCAGAGAAGCTAAACCAGTGAAACTATGCAAATGTTACATAAAAAGAGCGTTGACCTTACTGTAAAGTGACAGAGTCATCGTACAATTTTACTTCCCTATATTTCTGATATTCAGTCATTCTCTTTGCACACAATTTTGGTAAAAGACGACATAAAGAAACGTCTTGGCTTCATTACAAAGAATTTAATAAGTTAGAATGGGCGAGTCGGTGCTCTTTTATAGTACATGGCAACTCTGCCATATACACTGTAGCACAGCTGGCCATGAACAACTGGGAGACCATATGGTTGTGTTTGGACAGGGGGATTTGTGGAGTTTGGGAGTAAGCCCATCTGACATACACAGGGGAGCAGGGAATTTGTCCCTGTCAATTGCAATTATTAAAACCGACCCGTAGGCTACAGTAGTTCTGTGTTTCAGTTGCATTTCCTTTTTTGCTAAATTTCTTAATGCTCTGGTTTGTTAAGGTTTGGCTTATGGCCCAGAGTAGGACACAGAGCTGATTGCGTTGTCTTTTCTACATATGTAAAGTTTATTCAGAAGGCTCAGACTAAAAAGGCTGTCACGAGGTCATTTTAAGTGGGACAGATTTGTCACGCAGATACTTGGCTTTCTAAAACCACTGCTTTTATCAGTTAATTTCATATAGCACAAGTGGCTTTACTGTAGTGCTGATTGCCTGATTAGACATCAGCACCAGTTATTGACGGTGGGTAAAGCATTGCGGTTTGTTAGGGAAGACACGAGTGAGCGGCAGGTAGGTAGAAAACAGGGAAGCCGGAGAGAAAGAGACAGCGGGAAATAGCGTGAAAGACGGTGATAGGATGAGAGACGATTTTGCTTTGCTCTGTGTTATACTTTGTTTACTCAAGATCCCCTCACATTTGACATGTGCCTTGCTCTATTCTCCGCTTCACCAAGTTTAGCCTCTCGTTCCCTCTGACAGCTAGAATCAGGGAGGCCTAAGGGGTGGACGCACACTCTGACAACAAAACATAGAGATGGGAAATCCAAAAATCACTGATCTGCGCCTCCTTAGCTGTGCTACATTTTTAATCCAAGCAGATTTTAAAAATAGTGCGATCGCGCTGGAAAATGGCAAAATAAAGGTTGAGGGCACTTTTGTTGACACAGTTCACTGAACATCTTAAATCGTTGTGGATTTTAATAATCATGCATCTCTCTAACCCATACTACAGTATTTTATCTACTTATTCTTGCATTGCACAGTCTTTGTGGTCAGCACACACAAAATGTAACCTCAGTCATTTTATGCATCAACTTTTGAATTAATTATTTCTTTGTAATGTTCTCGCAGTACCGTTCAGTAGTTCATTAGTAGTAGCACCGATAAAAGGATTTTTAATATCCATGCATGCTTTCTGTTTTCAGTGTTTAGTCACTAAGTTTGGAACAAATCGCAGTTTGATTGACATTATCAAAGCATGTTTTGATACCTATACCTGCTTCATGTTCCTCAGAAGCAACGCTATTAACACTCGTGCTGTTTGCTAAGTGTTTAGGTAAAACGAGACTTATCCCTTATTAATTAGTGTTATTCTTACAGAACAGTTGGGTGCGGTATACAGCAGTGTGCTCTGCTATTCTCAGTATGCTCTATCTTGAACTTAAACTAATCATACTGCCTAAAGCTGACTTTTCTGTGGTTGCTGCTTTATTATCTCCCTCAACTTATCTTTCACCCATTTTCTCCGACTCCCCCTCTTTTGCTCTTTTGCTCACTGTTTCTCTTTTTCAGTCTCTACCCCCGATGCATTTAAATGCATTTGGGTCAGCAGTTCTGCCTCGAAACTGTGTGAAGAGTGTGTTTTTCAGTGCTCGGCTTTCTCTCACTTCAGTTTCACCATGTAATTGCTCTATTTAACGTGGCTTACCTATATGAATTAATTTTCTATACGTCTTGCACATTCATATAGGTCATACACAGGGCGCTGTTGAGTAAATCTGGCAAAGCAACCTCATCAGACTGTTCAGTTCTTAGATGGGTATGTTCTAGTGATGAGTCACAAGGAAATGGGGTCAGTGCCATTGTCATATCAATGTTCCCATGAGCATCGCTGTCTGACCCTCCTTAGTTCTCTGTAGAGTTTCTTTTCCCCCTCCAAGCAGAGTGACAAAGTGTTAGTGATTCAATGACAAGGTCGTGGACCCTGGTCTTAGCATCAACAAGCTCTTTGTCTGCCCCTGTGGCCACTGGCCATTGTCCTGGCATCATTGTAGAAAAGAGTAACCAACGAGAAGAAGCTCTGGTATTTCCTAGTGCTGTCACAGAGGTTTGAACTGAGAAAATCTCCACAGTGGCAAGGATTAGAGCACCTCCTAAGTAGAGAAGCTTTTGTATTATAAAGGTCTTACTAGACCAGATCACCTGAGGTAAGATTCCTCTCGCTATAACTAAACAGAACAGTGCGAAGCGACACGATCAAAGATAACGCACCGTGAGAGATTCCTTCTCATAGCTCCACAGCAAAGTGAAAGAAACAGTATATACTTCATCAGCACTTTACCTTGACAATGTTTTCTTTTGATGTCTTTCTCCCTGACTTATGAATTAATTTAGCAGAACTGCTGTTTGAGAGAAATATGTCACCGAAAAGAGAACACGAGGAGGAAATGGAAGGGGGGAGGGGTGGAGATGGAGAAACTGCACAGGGGAATAATTCGGCTAATGGAGTGACTGTTTGGATATTCAGCAGAAGTAGGAATGGAGATTATGATCTCGCAATTAGCGTAACAAGGTTTTATTGATTGGCTGCTGCTGTAGCGTCTTTGCTGCCAAGACGCCGCATGTGGCTTTAACATGCACAGTGTGTGTAGCCCAGCCAGTCACACTAGTCCTACTACTACACCACTACCAGAGCAGAATCTCGCTCGCCGTTACCATCGAGCCACGGCCATTTCCTGATCATCAAAGCTGAAATATTATGGATTGTCGAGTTGAAAGGGTCTGTTTGAATGCCTGGTGATAAAGTGGACTACATTTGCATTTTCCGCTCACTTTTAAGTTAATGCATTGCCCTCCTTCCCCTTTGAGTGAAAAGCAGGTATGAAAAGGCAGCTTCTGATAGCGAGCAATTTGAAAGTTTGTCTGCCTGTTTTACATGTTCGGAGTTCAAATGATGTTTTCACGCTAAGTTTGATGCAATTTCTCATCTCGCTTGCTATTTTGTAGCTCATTGCTGGCAAGGATTATGGAAGTCCCATGGGTGTTGTAATTGTAATTAGAGAGGTGACTGCCAACAGCAGATCTGTTAGACATGTTAGACATGGAGAACTAGAGAAAGATCGATGGAAATATTTGTATTTTTGCTTGGTTGTTGTTGTTTTTTTTAGGACAGTCAGCAGCTGTGAATATCATTATGTTTATTAAACAAGTTGTCAGATTAAACTCATAATGGGGCTTTTGTGTTATTTTTATTCATCTTGTGTTTAATGATAGATTTATTGGCATAAGAGCTCTTGTTAACAGATCTGAACAGATATGCCTGTCACATATTCTAGTGCTTAAACTTGCAGGAACTCACCCCTTATGAATATGATTAAGTCCTTCTCTAAAGCTCCCTTGTGTCTCTCATCTTCCACCATATGTTTCTGATGAGGCATTGTAGAACATGATCCCATAGTCTTTTATGTCCAACCTTTGACAAATCTATCACCTCTTCCCTCTATGCTCTGAATTAAAGGCCCATTCCACCTTTCCAGTTTGGATGAATAATTCTCTTGTTTGGCAGCAGCCCAGAGCCCAGCCAGCATGTCTGGAACCTTGGTGGAGCCTGATTGGTCCGGTTCAGTCGTGTGTGACTGACAGGAAGCCTGCTGATTGGGGGAGACCGTATCTTTGGATCGTTGCACTGATTAAAGCCTCGCGGCAGCATTTTGTACACTCCCGCCGTTCGGGGTCCCCGCACTAGCGCCCTGGCACTGCTGGTCTGAATTACAGCTTGGTCGCATTAGTCTGATTTACAGCTTCCTCCTGCTGTTTAGATTGGAGTTGGGTACCAGAATGGCAGGCTCCTCCTCTACTATACTTCCACCTGCCCCCTCCTCTTCCTATTGATTCCCCTACTTTGTGCTTTACCCTCTACCCATCACCCCAATATCTCTAAGCTTTTTTGTTGCTGTCTCTTTTATCCCACCTCACCTGGTTTACTTTCCTTTTGACTTTCTATCCTCCACTAGTTCTTCTAGGTCACCCTTTTCTTCTCCCTCGATCCCTCAGTTTTTGTTTTTTGCCTTCATTCTACTTCCCAATAACCTGTCTTCATACTCCATGTCCACCCTTGTACTTGTCCTTCTTTTTAAATGTCCCTCTAACCTCTGACAACATCCCTTTACCTTTCCTACCCAGCAGCTCTCCCTCTCGCTCTTTCTCCCTTTCGCTCCCTCACTGCATCTTTTGTGAAAATGAAAACAAAGAGCAGCCTGCCAAAATATTTCTATAGCCATTCGCTGACGAAGCAGGGAGCAGAGACAAAGCAAAAAGATGTGCAGGCATATTTGTCGCGGCAGCAGAAAGATGGAAAGCTCTGTCCCCGTGGCCTTTTTACAGTCATTTGGAAACTCCCCACCTCTCTCTCCTCGCTCTCTCTTGCCCTGTTTAAAAGCCCTCTGTTTGAAATACTCATCTGACATGGCATTATATATAAATGCACAGCTGTATATTTGTATAAAGGCCCCGCTCTGCTAAGCTGTCCGTCCCCATGTTGCCCTAGGTGATCAGATGAAACTAATGCATTTCAACTTTAATGTGTTTCTGCAGGCCTTTCACCCCATTGGCTAAAACAATAAGGAACAACCACTCACTCTTGCTAGAGTATAATAGAAATCTGGAAATGCGGTGTCTAGTCAGCCTTTTCATAACTGTTTTTCTTTTCATTCATATTTATTAATTTCTTTTTTCTTTTTTCAGTAAAACTTGCAAAGTTTCCCTTGAATTGGTTTTTCCTCACAGCTGTGAAGAAAAAGGTTATGGGTTATTGTAGAGGAAAATGTACCATTCAGCCACAATTCATTAGCAAAATACTCGGTTAATTATTGATGCAATATCTTCAAGGTATGAAAAAAGCCCAGAGTTGCTATCGATCTGTGTTGACTTATTTCCTGTGCTTAGAGAAAGTAGCAATGAGGAGGTATAATTTCTCTTATTTAACTAGTTAAACAGCGCACAGCAAAAAACGTTGGCAAAAAGGCTTTTGTAGTTTTATATTAAATGTATTTGTGAGTTGGTTTTGTCCCTCTGTGTAGTGCTGTAGGATGGGGTTGTAGGAAACACAGTGGGCCAAAAGCCAGTACACAATCTAACCCTCTCTATAAAAATGTACAGAGGAGTGACTGGACACCAAGACACAGGTGGGAGCACTGCACTGGGCCATAATTAACCACCCCACACTCACTGTTCTCAGCGAGGGAAATTACAAAGGAAGGAAGATAAAGACAGGAAGTCAATACATAAACATGACAAACGGTAGCTATCAAAGTAAAACAGCCAAAAGACAAATAATAAGGATGCACTAAGACAGGTGAACACAGAACGCACCAACACATGGACGAGATAGAGGAAGGAGAAAACAGGGAAACACTGAGATACCGGAAACATAAGAACATTAGAAGAAAATGAGAAACTCTGGAAAGAGAGACGCATTCAAATATAAAGTGATTACTCAACAAAAACCCTGGATCATGACAGAGAGACGGCGCATTGGTTATAGCAAATACTCCTATGCACAATGACTAATATGTAGAGAAACTAACAGAGGAAACAGTTGGACAGGGCGTGTTAGTCATTGTACACAATTATTCAAATCATTATTTTTTTAAACTCAAAGTAGTTCCAGAAGTTAAGTACAAAGAAATGCTCAGTATAAGAATATAAATGTA
>VOQK01036137.1:5512-27241 GCA_015052645.1 Benitochromis conjunctus
ATATATATAAAAACTAAACTTATGCTAATAGCTAAGAAAAAAAAAAAAAGCATCCCAAACAAGAGCTTTTATTCATTTATTCCATCAACGTGAACTTTTTAATTTGTGTCAAGATAAATAAATAAATAAAATAAATAAGAAGAAAAATCCAATTCAGCATTAGAACTTTAAATCTTTTTTGCAAAATTTGTCTTGCTGTGCCGATCATTTATGCTTTGCTCATATAGTCACGAAGCTGCTTATGTACTGGTAAACACGTTACTACTGTTTAACACGGTTTAAATGTGACCTGTGCCAGGTGACCTGGGTTCATCAGGTCACACGACTTTACAAATTGAAACAACATCATCATAGGTCAGTGGTCTCCATAGTAAATGCATTACTGTGTTTATGTCTATTTGTACGCGTGAAGGATGTGGAAGCCAACACTGTGCGACTGAAGGAGCACGGTCAGGACGTTCTGGTGTTAGAGAAGAGCCTCAGCAGCAGTCGAACATCTGTCCAGGGATCCTCTTCTTCCCATTACAAGTAAATGTGCCCACCACTAATGCATGTATAGTGCAGAGCCGCCCTTTCTGGCCCTTGTCTGTTAAACCTGTATCCTTAACTGTCTTCATGTTACAATATAAATTAAATTGCTGCTTTTATTTAACAGCAAAAAAAAAAAAGATACTTACCTTACTTAAAATGGTTTCAGCCATCCTTTTTCTTTTAAATAATAAGTAAAAGCTTTTAAAAAAAGTCCAATCACACGACTATCCCAGGTTGCTATAGGAGTCATGGTCACTTTTGAGCTTGTGATTACATTTGTGAACAATAGGAAAAATGCTGGATGCTAACAGTCAGTGTGACCAGCAGATGCAGGCAGCGCACACACAGCAATCCTGTGAGCTGCAGCCAACGAGTGTTATCTTAATAGAGGCATCTGTCACTGCAGCACAGTTGCTAGCGAGACATATTAATGGTTATGATGGCCTTGCTCCTAGGGGAAAAAGAAGACCTGGCAAGTCACGATTACTTGTTCAGGGTCGCCCTCTAATCAACTCCACTCGTCACACATAAGAGTGTCAAGACTGTGTTCTTCCCCATGAGTGGGGAAGACACGGCGTTGCTTGTGTAGCTCCCTCTTGCCATGCTGTTATCAAGTAATGAAAACAACCGAGGCTGGATTGTGTTTATTCTCCTTCACGTAGAAGATGCCCCCTCATTTTTTTTTTCTCCCCTCGGCTTTTCTCGTGGCACTTAGCCCAGACTCCCCTTCATCTTCAGCTGGCCAAGAACACTGATTGTAAATAGGATTGCTATCAAATGAAGCAATCACAGACACACGTTGAAGGAACAGTCGAGGGCCATAGCTGTGTCATCAAGCATTAAGAGCCAGTGTTTCTTGATTAGTGAAGGGTGTGTTTTATTCTGTGTTGCTGCAGATACAACGTAATGTCTGGGACGCCGGAGAAGATTTTGGAGCACCTCCTTGAAATGATGCGATTGGATTCTCAATTCACAGAGTCAGGTACTGCTCACCATGACACATCCCATGTGTCAAATTAGTGCCATCTAACACGACCTGTCGATATGACGATCATTTATTGTGGAGGGTTTTCACCTATGCAATATTCTCCTCCGCCCTCGCCGGCTCTGTTTCTGTCCTCTGTCCTCTGCCGACTGCTCTGCACTGACCCGTTTGTTCTTGCCTATAATTAGCCACACATCACAGGGCTGATCTAATTACTCTCGCTTGTGTGGATACATATGGTTTTCATTCGTCGGCAGAGGTGACACAGAGGGGGCCACGAGGATCAAGGCCCGATGCCACTCTTTGATGCTCTCTTTCACCAGCTACACAGGTGTTTGACATAAGCGTCTTTCTTTTTTTGTCACAGACTCAGCCTTAGATGACTTTGTGCTCATGCACTGTGTCTTCATACCCAACAGTCAGCTGTGTCCTGTGTTGATGTCCCAATATCCTTTCAGAATTATGTTCCCTAATGTTTTTAAATGTTCTTTACCACTCCTGTGAACCTGAAAACACAGAGCTCACTGCTTTGCTGCAACTACATTGTTTTAATCTTTAACTGCTGTGCAGCTACCATGCCCAGGCCTCGCAGGGATCAGAACAGGAGAAGCTGGACTACACACTTAACAACAAGCGCAGGGTGATCTGGCTGGTGATGCACTGGGCTGCCGTACACAAAGATCACCTGCAGGAAGAGGATGTCTCAGTGATGTTTTTGGAGGTCAGCCTAAACACATATGAAAGTTGTTTCAACCTCTGATATAGGTACAAAATAGTCACAACAGCAGAACCGTCTGCAGCTCTGACCAAGACTTGGTCCAGTGTTTCATATGTGTTCCTAATCAGTTTGGAAAGTTGGGAATTTGGAGGCTAGGTTTGTGGTTTTTCTTGAGCCCTTCGTGGGCAGTTTATTGTGGTGTGGTGGGATCATCTTGCAACTGTTAGGACGTGCCATTGAGAGATACGATGTGGGTCAAAGAACTAACGTTTTCCAGCAGAACGTTGCACTGTAAGAGATGATCAGTGTTTTTCATTTCACCTCTCAGTTAATACTGAGAATGTTGTGGCTAATCAATATGCTGTAGTAAAAAACTATTAATTGTAAGTCATCCTCTTAGATTCTTTGATTCTGTATAACGATTTTGGAATATTTTAATAAAGCGAAGGCTCCACACCACTAACCATAACTAATAAATTGATAGAAAATCAATTGTGCGTGTGAGTGCATGATGTCCAAATCCAAGAAGAATCACAGATATAATGAAAACAGCCAGTCCCTTGTTTCATGGCTGATATTAATTATTTACTGTAAACACATACCTTTGCAGTTTTGCAAGGTGTTTGCACATTCTGCTGAGTTTAATTGCACTCTCTCCTCACGATAGATATACAAACACCTGTCAGAAAATCAAAATCACTGAATCTGCCCTTTAGAATATAAAAATAACCTCTTATTAAATAGTAACAATTGCATTATATGAAGTACAGGCACAGTGTGTTTTCAGTTCAGTTTTTATGTGTCTATTATGATTCTCGATGAAATGCTAACTTAATTTAATGTGTCGTGGTGCTTGAGAAAAACAAACACTTAAAATAAATCTGTGTCAAAATGAGTTTTAATTAGTTCTTCTGAATCATTGTTTCACTCAGAGCTTGCTGTGTTTTGCAGGAGTTTCTCGTCGCAGTATCTAATGATGCCAAAGCCTTTCCAGCCCTCAGGGATCAACTAACAGAACTGGAAAGAATTGTAAAACGCAAGTAAGTTAAAGCTTTGTTTTTTTTGTTTTAGGTTTTGATATGGATGAAAAGTGTTGTATGTGGTTAGTGCTGAACATTTAAAGGAGCAATGCCCTTCAGATAACAAGATTCATTAATTGTTTTTTTTTAATGCTTTTTTTTTTATTCTTCAGCGCTGAAGATGCCAGATCCTCACAGAAAAAGGTATAAGACCAACTCTTTTGGTTTAAATTAAAGTTCATGTTTATTAAAATGTCTGTGAACTTAAACTGTGATCCTAAAATTCCCACACAGCACAAAGTCCTGCTGCGGCATTTCAGTGTGGGAGATGAGAAGCTTCAGAAACGTCAGCCCATCAGGAGCAACGATGAAAGTGAGTTGTGGACGAACATCCATTTCTGATCCAGTGATCAGAAACATAAATCGCTGGGCTGTTGTCTGTCACATTCAGCCATCTATACGAAACTCTTTATCAGTGTTTTAAAGTGAGCTGGGATTCATTACACCAGCACACATTCATTTTAGACACTAGAAGATAATCCACTCATAGTCATGCAGTGATAGCGATAGTCAGCATTTTGAAACAAGAACATTCGAGCCTGAGGCTCGCTACTTATAAACTCAGAGGATGTTTTCTGTTGAATGATGATTTGGTACCGCTTGTCCTTCAGGTCATCTCTCCAATCTCCAAAAGACACACTGAAAATTGTTGTTCCTAGTTTTTTGTTCTTTGTACTGATTTAAATAATTTGTTTAGGGGCAGCGCAGTGGTTAGCGCTGTCACCTCGCTCGGCTGGAGCCTTTCTGTGCAGAATATGCATGCGTGGGTGCTCCAATTTCCTCCCACAGTCCAAAGAGATGCTTGTTAGGTTAATTGGTGATTTTTGAATTGGTTGTACATGAGGATGCAAGAGATTGTGGGTGTCTCTCTCTCTCTCTCTTTCTGTGGTAGCTGTGCTAATTTGGATAAATGTTTAAGAAAATGGATGAGAGGATGATTTGGTCTCTTTAAGGCCTTTATTATTACAACCAGTGTTGGTCAAGTTACTTGAAAATAATAATTAGTTACTAATTACTGATTACTTCTCCAAGAAAGTAATCCTGTTACTTTACTGATTACTTATTCTCAAAAGTAATAAGTTACTTTATTACTTAGTTACTTTTTAGCAATAGACCTTTCAGTCCAATTGTAGTTTTCTGCATAATCCATCATATAATATTGAATGAAATAAAAAAGCCCCTTTTAAAAACTTGTTTTATTCATTTTAATCTTTTAACTTTATGCACATTGCATCAAGCAAACATTTTATTATATGCAACATTTTCTGACTGGAAGAAATTTGTTTAACATTTAAACCTATTTTCTGCATATTCCAGCATATAAAATAAAATAATTTTTTGTTTTTACGCTCACTCTTTCAAATAGATGCAAGTAAAACAGATTAAAAAAATACAATAAAATGAAAGATTCAGCAGCACTAAGTCCTGTCACTCTTAAATCTATTTTCACCTGTTTAGCAGGAGTGGAGCCGTCAGAGGTTTGCCTGGTGCCGTAGCGGTCATGTCAGTGGGGGGACCCGGGGTTTCTCTGTGAATTTCACATTCCTGTGGCAGCGTGCTCCATGCTTGCTCAGATTTGAAGTTTAGTTTTTGCTGTAGAAAGAAGTTTTTTTCCCACGCAGAGTGTACGGCGGATGCTAATGTTTTTGTCACTTTTTACGGATTCAAACTCAAAGCAATGTCAGTACTTCCAAGCTTTAAACTACATGATTGTACTCTCTCCCGCACTCCATGTTATCCATTGTTGATCTACACACGTGCCAAAATCAAGGTTTAGCAACGCAGTAACGCAGCGTGCTTACGTGAAAGTAACAGTAATCGAATTACTTTTTTTGCAATCGTAATCCCTTTCTTTACTCGTTACTTGAAAAAGTAATTGGATTACAATAATGCGTTACTTCCCATCTCTGTTAACAACACGCAGAGTTTTCTAGGTAAAGAATGTTTGTCAGAAGTAGGAGTGATTTTTTTTTTTGCCTCCACATATTTTGCGTAGAATTAAACATGGCAGTTTCAGTCTTTCACGTTTATTTTCCACAATCACATGGAGAAAGTAGCGGTTTGTGGCAATGACAGATCAAAAGTTACAAATGATTACTTGGTTGCATTGGTTAGCCTGATGATGTTACTGATGTCCCTCGATTTTAGTCAGTGTAGTTTAAAATGAGTAAGTAAATATTTCATGCTAAATGTATATTACATAAATTAAGTTAGGCTTTGGGTCACAAGATACAGCCATGACGTGGACATGTGGTGGAACTCTTGTAATTTGCCCACTTTAATGCAACACAGCAAATATTTGCATGCCTGTAATCTAGAAGATGCATTTGATAGTCATGTTGAGTGGGTCGTTCCTTCCTTCTGGGCACTGAGCCATCACCTGGGCTTCCCCTTCAAAGGTTATGCCTTTGGCTAACACATATAAAGGAGTATATTTTCTCCACCTAGCTTGTTTTACTATCAAAACAGAAAAATGTAAAGAACTGACACATTTATGGAATATATTTTTTCTTCCTGTCACATTTCCTATCTCCTGACACTTGCACATTAATCAAACTAAAGTATTGCTTGGAATGTTCATGCTATTGGCCAACTCATACACTCAATCATGTTGGAAAAGTGAAAAAAATAGTTGGTGGTAGATTTTTATATGTCCAAAACAGGATTTTTAAAAGTCTCGTCGCCTTTTGTTTGCTACACAATGGGGTCATAACATGTGGCATAAATAAGAACCTTCAGGGGCCTATGATGTACCTCTGCTGCTGAACTGCTGATGGTCTAGAAGGAGTTTGTATGCAATAAAACAAACAAATACACACCTACACACAGAGAGAGAAAGCTAGAGATCTAGAGTATTATAGTGACATCTTGCCTTTATCTCTTCCTTGCTCCTTTACCATGCCATCATTCCTTCTTGTTTACAGTCTTATTTTTTTCTAATTCAATTCTTCAGTCCTGTTCAAAGTCTACTGCTGTGACCACACCTACACCACAATCCGGGTCCCGGTAGCTGCTTCAGTCCGGGAGGTCATCGGTGCTGTGGCTGACAAGCTGGGGTCAGCGGAGGACCTGCTCCTGGTCAGCCTCAGTTCGGCAGGAGGTGAGAGCAACGGCAGTTACTTGTCAAATGATTGGAGATGACAAAAGGTAGAGCTACAGCCGGGTGGTGTATTAAATCATTCTGGGTGATGTGCGACCTTTTGCGGGGAGTTTGCTGACGGTAATAGACTGCTTTAGTAGGTGCTAAAGAATGGCCTTTAAGCGGCCCAAGGAATAACCTGAGCTCAGTTTTCCTCATTACATTCAGCAGAAAGCTGTTGATTCTAGTGGCTGCTCTTTACTGTACTGATATTTGTCTTAGCCAGAAAGTACTAATGCAGCTCTGCCTTCCTCTGTACTTGACCTGGACTTTCCTTACCAGTGGCAAGTCAACAAAGCTGATGCTGCTCTTATTTGGAGTGGATTATCACAGGGCTCATAAAGAGCATCCAGAAAGTTTTCTGGATCCTAAAATTTATATATTTATTTTTATAGTCACAAATGTGCACACAGTTATCCACAGTGAAAAAGCAAAGCAGGTTTTGAAGTTACTGATCTCTGGTCCCTGTGCAACTGTGCCGAATTCACTGATAATAAAGAAAAGGTACAATATGGTTTATTAAAGGACTTGCAGTTGCATTAGAGGGAAAAATAAAACTATGAGATAGAGAGAGTTGTCTGGAGACCTGCTTGGCAAAACTACATAATGAAATCGATCCGGCAAGGACATAAGAAAAATTCTGCAGCATTGAAAGTACGAATTAGTGCAACATCCTCTATTATTTCCAAATGAAGGATTTAAAAAAAGATGAAATTGAAATGTCTTGATGCATACTCAATCATCCAGGTAAGTAAATCCCCAAAAGTTGATTCTGTTCATCTGGATGTAGCGTTTTCAGTGGGAGAAACGTTTCGTCATTAATCCAAATGACTTCTTCAGTCTCAGCTGACTGCAGGTTTTTCCCAACTTTATAAACAGTACATTTGCATAATGACTGAAACTAGCACCACTGAAGGAACAATGGGGTGGGAGGTCAGTTCCTTGATCATTAATATGCAAATTCTCACGACCGTTGTTGATCAATGGTCTGTACTACAAGCTATTTGTTTCCATGCTTCAGCCTCTCTCCCTTGTTCAGTTCATTCACCTCTCATAAGAACATGCTTACAGTTCCCTCTGAGGCTTTCCCCAAACCGCAGCCTCAATTCATGCTCATGCCATCTGCCATTATCTACTAGAACCTAAATAAATCGACTAATCCCAGCTGGACTAGTTGAAAGACTCCTAGGTGAAAGTAAAAGTTTAACATTACAAAGTTAAATCTAGGCACTTTCAGAAGTTTCAGAACATCAGTTCAACTCAAATTAATAGTGCCAGTTCACAACAATAGTTATACTGTAAGGTAAATACCCTAGAATATTAGAAAGAAGCCTGCTATTATGAGCAAGCATTTGGCAACAGTGGGAAAGAAAAACTTCCTTTTAAAAGCTTTAGCAGAAACAAACTCAGGGAGGGGCAGCCATCTGTTATGACCAGGTGAGGGGGAGGGGAAAAGAGGAGAGTAGAGGGATTCAGGAAGAATGCACACTAGAAGAGAGACATAATTTAATCATTACTAGTTTTGGCTTGAACCTCTAAATGAAATTGGGTGTTTGTCTCCTGAATCCAAACTGGGAGCTGATTCCACAGGAGAGAAACCTAATAGCTGAGGTATTACTGAAGGCCAGGATAATGCCATCCACAGGAATTCTCTGGTTAAACACCATGTTTCTAAGATTTCTTTGACCAAATATATTAACATTAGTTTTGTCTAAATTGAACTGTTGGGAATTAGAGGTCATCTAGGTCTTTATGTTCTAAGATATAGTTTAACTTAACTGACTTTCATTGTCTGGCTTCATAGATAAATAAAACTGGGTATCATCTGCAGAGCAATGAAAATGTATGCAGTGTTTTCTAATAATATTTTGTAGTATATTATGTTATCAAATACACTACAGCAAAACCAACGCATTAATCACTTGGAGATTTAAAAAAAAAAAAGCATATGGAGACAAAGACAGGTTATTCTGGTTGTTTGATACTACACACAGTAGCAAATATCTAATGTCAGCATGGTAACATGTTTGCAAAGACAATACTTGATGATTTCTGTAATTTATTCTGATGGTATTAGTTCTTTCATTATTTGGACAAATGTAAAGAAAAAATTTTTTTAGAGGAAATTTTTTGTGGAAAATGTCAAGAAAATCTCATCCCTGTGCTAAAAGTAGAAAAAAGTAACAACTAAATAGGGCACTGGTCACCTGCATGCCTATTTTTAAATCTTATGGCAAGCCATCTAACGGTTATTATTTTTCAGTCTGAGTGAAAGCGGTAGACAAATGAATGTTTTCCATTAGTTTTTTTTAACCTTTGTGTATTCTGGTCTTCCTTTTACAGAGAAAACCATCTTTAAGCCCAACGATGTGTCGGTGTTCTCCACACTTAGCATTAATGGACGGCTGTTTGTGTGTCGGAGGGACCAGTTGGATTCTTTGGTGTGTTACAAATTACATTTACACGAGAAACTCCCATATTAGCATGTAGATCACCTGCAGCTCCAACCCCAGCTGTACAGTATATCAGTCTTATTCCAAAATCACCCAACACATCATGTTTATGAACTTCTCTTCTACACTCCCAACCAGCTGGCTTTAAACGCTCCATCAGATTGATAGAAATGACAGTAGTTACCTAATTAAATTTTCAGTCTCTATTTTATAAAGGTAATGTGTTTTTCATACTTTGTAGACCCCTTTACTTGAGCAGGAGGGTCCCTCTACAGGCTCACTGGCCAGCTTTGAGTTAATGAGCTCTAAGGATGTGGCTTACCACATGACTTCCTATGACTGGGAACTTTTCCACTGTGTACATGAGGTATTTAACAGCAACTGAGTCTGATTAGAAGAGCTTAATATATATTAGCATGAAATATTCAGTTACTCCACTTGCTTATTTTACATGAAAATCAGTTGTTTTTCTTCTGCATCTTGCAGCTTGAACTCATCTATCACACATTCGGGAGACAATACGTGAAGAAAACCACTGTGAACCTGGACCTGTTCCTGAGGAGGTTCAATGAAATTCAGTTTTGGGTGATCACTGAGATGTGTTTGTGTCCTCAGCTGAGCAAGCGAGTACAGCTCCTTAAGAAGTTTATCAAGATCGCTGCCCAGTATGTGGATTTCTTGCTATTGTTCAGTTTGTAGTTTGGGTTATTTGTCACCCTAATTTCATGTTTCCTGTTAAAGCTGCAAGGAGTACAGAAATCTGAATGCCTTCTTTGCTATCATCATGGGCCTAAGTAACCCGGCTGTTTGCAGACTGAGTCAGACCTGGGAGGTGTGTACCTGTGCATTGTCTGTCTTTGCAAAACTATTAATTACTTAACTGCAAGCAAACTTTTGTCTGGTGTTTTTGTTTGCAGAAACTTCCCAGTAAATTCAAGAAGTTTTACGTGGAATTTGAAAACTTGATGGTAAGTTGAAACTGCCGTTTTTGTCAGCTGAGTTGTTCCTTTAAGGCCCTTCATTTGTCTGCACAGATTCCAAAGGGGAAATTTTAGATGAGTCAGCTGATCAGAGTAAAGTATGAGGTTAGTGTCCAGACTGTGATTGATCCACAGCATGACTGTCTCCACAGGATCCGTCCAGGAACCACAGAGCGTACCGGCTAACGGTAGCCAAACTGGAACCTCCCATCATTCCTTTCATGCCACTGTTGATCAAAGGTTAGGCCAATTTATTGGATGACAGTTTATCATTTTGGCCTGTCGACCACAATTGTTTCGCTGTTGAATTGCTTCAACAGCTTTAACACTTTACAATTGGTCCTCTCTTTTTTTTCTAGACATGACATTTACTCATGAGGGCAACAAAACATTTATCGACAGTTTGGTCAATTTTGAGAAAATGGTGAGACTCTGCTGTGCAGATTATTGCCTATGAGTTGGTGTGAATCTTGTTTTTGTTCTTCTCAGCTAGATGGCGATATTTGTTGCTGACCATTGCTCTTTGTCTTGCAGCGGATGATAGCTAACACAGTGAAAACAGTGAGACACTGTAGAAGCCAGAGATTCAGTAAGTTTAACATTTTTGCTTTTTTTTTTTCAAATGTACTAATTTCACATACGTCACACTTAATACAACAAAGGAACACCCGATAAAATTAAACATAAAAAAAATACACAAAATATATCTCGGAAGCACTATATCAAAAAACTGTGTGATGAAGAAACAACAATAAAAGACTTTATGTCCTGTTAATTTGATGTCTTTTAGATACAGCTTAAACCTGCAAGCTGGAATAGAGCGAATAGAAGAGACCATTCTCCTTGAAAGCACATTGGGAGAAATTCTGACAATGGTCTTTGCAACTACTCTTTCAACAAGAAATTTTAATTTCTTGCTTCCAAAATAAAAAATATAAAGTAATATTCTCACAATAGGTAGAGAAAAGTACCCGTACCTGACTGACTGACAGCAAGTTGTAATACTGATCCATGACTCCTATCTTTCTCTGAATCTCTGAACCTTTAACATCTATTTTCGATCATTTATCCAGCAGTTTCCCATTAATCTCGTCATATTGATTGCCCATACAGCTTGGATGAAATCAATCAGCAGAAATATTATTTTTTCAAAAAGCACAGTACAAATATTTTAGGTCCCTGCCTGATTTTTTTATATGATGAAGTTAGACATTTTTCTTACATATTTTCTTCCCACTGCCCATCTTTTCAATGAAATCAGGTCCAGAGTCACCACTGCCTAACAAGAACCACCCTGACGTTTGGACTTATATTCGTCAGCTTAGCGTGATCGATAACCAAAGGATGCTAACTCAGCTCTCTCATGGACTTGAGCCCCGCAGGTCTTGAAATCCACTCAGGGACAGAAATATTACACGAAGACACTACTCAGTGACGTGATGTGCGCTCGCTTTGGATGAATTTACCTAGTACAGGATTGAGGACCTGATGTTGTATCAGATAATGAGATATTGTTCCAGAAGCCTGCCTTGTTAAGCCTTTTATTACAGTATTTGTGATATTTTAGCAGTAATTGTTGGCGGGTGACGTACCTCCTCGTATCATTGTCGTGCAGATATCACAACAAACAGCATGAAGAAATGAATGATGTTTGGAGGGATCTCATTCATCAAATTGTGTAAGATTTTAGACGTAAACAGTATATGATGCTTACAGGTCTCAGTATTCCTGATATTCAGTTGTTTCGTATATTTTGTATCAGACAATATTTATACATATTTAAGTTTTTAAGACTCTTGTGTTGTACATTGTATACAGATATTTATTTTGACAAAAGCATGCTGAGGATTATGATTGCTTTACTTTTTATTCATGTGAGCACATTTCTCTTTAATGCCCGAGATATCATAAGTGTCTGAAAACCTTTTGTGCGCTCTAAATAATAAAACCTTTTAGATGTATTTGTTTGCTGTAGTTTTATTGCAGTTTTCTTCAATAATACAGTGTTTTTCTTTGGACATTGGCTGCTTTTTCTCTCATTTTCAGTCCAGTCATTGTATCTGAGCATTTACAGTGGATTTATACTGTAAATTACTTCAAATACAAGTAGATAAACTACAAATATTTATTTTTTCTGAGAATATTTCATTTTTGCTCCCTACATTTGAACACAAATATCTGTACTTTCTACACATCCCATTTTCAAACACTACCATGTGAAAGACAATTCTAACAGTATATAGAGATGAAAGAGGCAAAATTATTTAATTTTTGTTATATTTTATAACGCCTTTCTAAGGTTAAAGTGGCACTTCAGCATCTAGCCCTACAGAAGAGGAGCAAGCATAAAGGGAGTAACATTTTATAAGTGACAGGTGATTTCAAATGGAAATTTTCTATCAGCTACATAAACATCAGCAAACACACAAACTGTTCCCCTGTACAGTTTGTGGCAGTACAGTTTCTTGCTTAAGGTCCAGCTGCTGTATTTCACAGGGAGAGAAAAGAGTGAGATGAGTTCACTCGGAGATGGAAAAAGATAAGAAAGACAGTACGGGAGAAGAAAAAAACAGGTTATAATTAAAGGTAAGGACTACTTAGTGGTATCTGATACATTGGAAGTATAAACTTACAAGTAAGACTTTTTAAAAAAAAATCAAATATTGGCTCTGAATATGTGAAGATGTCTTCTTTTTTTAAAATAGTTTTTTCATATTGTGAAACATCCTGCAAAACAAACTAAGGTTGACTAAGTGCTATTGAAACTGCATGAAAAAAATGCAGTTTAGTGCAGGATAAACAGGCTAGTTTGCAGTTACGTGAATATAAAATAAAACACTGTGTTGAACTGGTACACAGTGGCTGTGGTGTTCATGGTCGGTTACATAAGCACAGATTAATATAAATGTTTGCTGATGACACTTGGATTTATTCACTAAATTCAACCTTCATATCAACTTTATATTTATCATCTAGTATAAAGATAGTTTGAACAGTATACTGTAAGATGGAAATCAACCAAGACAACTCATGAAACATTTGCTTACATCTTATTGAATCAGAGCACTAAACCTCAGAGCAGCAGAACAGGTCAGCTGATCAGTCTATATATTAGGAAAACCTACTGGAACACACAATAGAAATTACTATGAGCTGTGATTATTTTCATCTGGATTATCATGACGACTGTACTCATTTTTCTGTTTTGATGTGGAAACAAAGTCACCCTCTACAATGTAGGCGACAGAAAATACAACTATTTTTTTAAAGACTCCTTATTTTTCTCCGCTCATGTTCTACATAAGTGATTCAATTCATTAGTAAGTAAAATTTAGAGTGAAATAAAGTTTGGATTCCCGTGTACTGATATAATTCCATTACATTAATATAGCACAGGGTTGTGTTCGCTTTGCACAAAAGTAGCTGGTAGAAATATCCTTCAAAAAGCTATTTTTTACGTTCTTACTTAGAATACATTTCAGAGCCGGGACTTTTTCCACTTTTACTTTAGTAAAGAAGTTGAATCAGTACTTTTAAGAGAGAATTTTTTTAAACAAAAGTGTGTGTACTTCTACTTAAGTACGAATGTCTGTAATTTTGCCACCTCTACTTAACACTAGCCTATGAGTCATTCAAGCATAAAACTCATTCAAGGATAAGCCAAGGGATGAACCAGCGTTGTATCTACATAACAGACAAATGAGCAAAGAACAATTTTTAAATCAATACCTTGAATCTACAAAAATAACAAAAATACAAAAATAACACAGTCTGGAAAAAAAACTGTACTTTTGCACCAACAAGGTGATTCCCAAACAGCTATTAGTAGAAAACTGTGAAAAATATTGAGGACACTGGATTAGGACTAAAGAAGTGGCAGACCCCAAAACTATCTGAAAGTCTTGACCTTAAGGAATGGGGAAAAAAATCCAGCGAAGAGCTGACACAGGACCTGAGACATGCATCTGGCCCTTCAGTTGATCCATCAACGTGCCTAGGAAGTATGGCTGCTCATTAAAGCCTCATCAGAAATGGTCTCAGTGGAAAGACGGCTGTCAAAGAGTCATTCTTAAGAAATTGAAACATGGAGAAAAGGCTGAAGTATCCCAAATTGCACAAGAATCGGAATGAAAAAAATCTGTGGCAACAAGTCTTACAGAGTGATGAATCCAAATTAGAAAATGTTGGTTCAAATCATTGTCAGTATCTACAGAGGAGGTCAGGAGAGAGGTGCAACAGTGAGTGTCTGCAGCCATTTGTAAAACATGGTGGAAGCGCTGTAATAATTTGAGGCTTCATTTAAGCCAGTGGTGTCGGAGCTCTTGTTAAAAATAATGGAATTATGAACACAAACGTACCATTAGATTTTGATCCACCATGCAATACTGTCTGGACACTTCTGACTGGCTTCATTTTTCAGCATGATAATGATCCCAAAAGGCCTATGCAGTAAAAAAAACAAACAAAACCCCCAAAACACATGGATAACAAAACAATGGAATATTATCACTCATGGATTAGCCTCCCCAGACCCTAAACCTCAACATCACTGAAGCAGTGTGGGATCATCTTAACAGAGAACAGAACAAAAGGCAGCCAACATCCAAAGAAGAGCCTTGAATGACCAAGAAATGTCCATATTCCCGAAGACTACCTAAAGAAATTACAAGATGTTTACCTAAGAGGGTTCAGGCTGTGTTGAAGAATAGAGGTAGTCATACCAGATATTGACTTTCAAGCTAATTTTAATGGTATAAACTTAAAATTATAAAGCAAAAATACCAGTGGCAGACTGGTTTCTATCTTGTAAATCAGGTTCTGTTTTCAGAACAATTAGTTTCTTAGTGCTGCTAAACTTCTAGAGTGGATTTGTTTAGTTAAGAGTTTCATGAAGGATTTTGTTCTGAAAGCTTAAGCTGAAAATAATTGGGGACAGCAAGAAGAAATTAAATGTAAATTAATTTTTATCTCAGGTTTAGCTTGTGATTCGACGTGGCTGATCAAACATTAATCGTCATCACTTCCATTCATTTCTAGAAGCGCATTAAACATTTTTATTGTTGACTTATATACTGTTGACCTGTGAATTGTGTCAACAGTGAAGCAGATGGTTGCTTTATATTTTCCATTCCCCACTACATAAGGAAAGAATGAGTCATTAACAGCTTTTAAGTTTGCAGAAATGTATTGCCTAGATTTAATATGCGATGAAAGAGAACCAGCGAATCTGATATCTCACAGCGTTTCTGACGTCACAGTGGAGATTGAAGAAGTACCCCTATGAGCAAGCACTTTGGCGACAGTGGGAAGGAAAAACTCCCTTTAACAGGAAGAAACCTCCGGCAGAACCAGGCTCAGGGAGGGGCGGCCATCTGCTGCGACCGGTTGGGGTGAAAAACCGGTCATAGACAGTTGGGGTACACGTGTACGTAATAAATCACAACTTTGAACTCATCTGACATTTTGTTTATAAAGTCTCGGTGTATGGAGCAACATTAGTTCTTGTGGAGTCAAAACTGAATTGAAGTGAATGAAAAATTGTTTTCTGTTAATCGGAGTCTTTGCTTAATATGTTTTATATAAATTATACATTATTCTTACATGCTTTATTAAGCTGAAAAATACTGTTGAAGGGTTTTTGAGTGATATAATTCTGTATTAGTTCAAATAGATGGTACAGTACATTTGAATGATTCCTTTGCTTTAGGTGGACTTATTGATTAAGAAATCCACACTGTCGTGAGTTTACATGGATTAAATGAGTCATTGGTGATCTTATTGATTTCCCACCAAGCTTCCTGAGTTGCTGAAATGATGACGGTCTTACAGCAATTATTTTTTCTGATGGATTGGGACATGAATATAGGTCTTTAATAGAGAGAAATCCACAGAATGACTTTTCGATTTCAAGTCAAGGATCTTGTTGCATAGCTGAATATATCAGTTTTATTATGTCGTGTCAGACCAAAAGAAAAAAAAAAAATCTACCCATCCAATGAAAAGATTTAACACTGCAGACTGATCTAAGTTTTTGCATAAATACAAATATATCTGACAACATCTGTGATGAACAACTGCATACTGCGGCTAATCCAAGATAACCTTATGCATAGATCACATATTAGCAATTGTAGAATGTACCTTGTGGGCTAAACGGATACAAATATCCCATAATTTCTAGCAAATTTCCACCTTCCAGATTTCTGAGTCATAGCTTTGCAATGTGCTCAGTTAAAAAACAAACATCCATTAATTTTCTTAACTGTTTATCCCAGCTGTCATGGCACAAATGGCATCTTACACCACAGACAGGTTGTCAGTCGATCACAGGGCTACCACACACTCTTGTACAGGTAACCAAGCATTTATTTCTTTGGACTGTGGGTGAAAACTGGTGCATCCAGAGATACCCCACCCAAGCACAGGGACAACCCTATGAAAAAAGGCCCCACCTAGGCTGACCAGGAGATTTCATTTCAGAACCTGGTTGCTGTGAAGAGTCACACACCTCTCCAATCCTTAACTTTCTTGGCAGTGGCAATGCAGTCTTTGGGTGTAGCCTGGGTTTAATTGCTAAGGGTGTATACCTGACAAGGTGTTGACAAAGACATTTCTGGGATTTAAACTGTCAATGCCTTTTAGAGCATTTAGAGTATTCTCATCCAGATAATGTCTTTTTCAGGGAAGGCCTTCCATATTTCAGTGAGACAATGCAAAACTACATACTTACTATACTTAATTTTCTAATTAGAAACATTTTATATGATTTCTGTTATTCTATTGTGTATAAAATATGAGTTTCTGAAACTTCAAATCATCACATTATTTTTTTTTATTTACATTTTACACATTTACAAAAGAAATGAGGGTTATAAAAGACATTTTTAAACAGTTTTTACAGAATCAAATTAATTAAAACTATTTTGTTTTTAATGTACAACTGAGCACCCCAGTAAGAGCTTGTTCATGAGAAAGAAACAACTGTGATATCCATCACCACGCACCATGTAGGCTTTCGCGCTCGTGTCCAGCAGGGGGAGCTGTTGTTATCAGTATCACCAGCTGGATTCCGTCCAGTTCAGCGGGCTGAAAGTTGTGCAACCAGTGAAACCACTCTGGATCGGGGAAATCAAGCGACGTCACGAGATTTCCCGGAACTATCCTTTCTTTCTCAAAGTTTGTCTTGTGCCCGGTGTTACCTGCGTGGAGGAAGAGCTGCTGCGGAGCGCCAGCCTTCACACTGAATGTTGGTATGTGTGTTTCGATAATGTTTACCAGTTATCCAATTAGTCTCAATGAACAGTTTCGACATAGGCTCAATGTCCAGCAGATTAAATATAATACGAGTCTTGTTTGATATTAAACACACTCGTGCAGACGTGTTGATGCGGGCTGTTGAGTGTGGCGTGGTGCATTAATATAAGGCTGTTATAAACAAGTAATAATAGCAAAGTAATACCGCGTTCACTTTACTCCTAATCTTGCTCATACTGTATCTTTAGTTGTTGTTACATGTTTTGAGCGGTGATTTAACCCGCGCACAGGTATTATCTGTATCTCATACACAGCATAGTAACTGAGTAGGGGTTAAGATTGGTTAAGATTGTAACATTTGCATATAACCACACTTTTAGCTGTGAAGATGTGACACAAAAGCTGACCTCCCTGTCTCAGTGATTAATTCATCATTTAGTTGAGATTACAGTGACTACCTGTGGTTTGACATATGGCTGTCAGGCCTTATTGTTGCGGCGCTTGCAGCCGTGTTTTCTATTAAGTGAGAAACTGGCAGCAATGACTGCAGGAGTACTCCCGTATCCCTGTAACCCTGGCTTCTTGAGTGGTCAGACAATACTTGGGGGGCTGGTCCACTGAGCAAATTGCTGCCAGGCTAAGTATAGCATGAATACAAGTAAATCAGCAGAGAGCAATGGCTCCCCTCTGTGACAATGGTGGCATTTCCCGTTGTGATGGATAGTAATCCCAATGAGGACCCAGGTAACAGCCTTTTAAAAGCCGTAATTGCTCAGCTGTAAATGGGAAACCTATGAACAATAGCAATGCTATAATTTCCTGTAATGATGGAATTATTTCTTTACAAGATGCTTTTATGTCGCTACAGACAAACAAAAGGATATGATAATAAATCTGTGTGGTGTCCGGTTTGGAAGCATTATACCACTAACCCTGGCTTACACACACATCATCATGTTTGGCCTTAACACAAGCAAGAAGAGCTCCTTATTTTTGTTAAATAGAGAAAGAGAATATGTGGATCTCTCAAGGTGTTTTTGTCTTGAAACAAAAGCAGCTTTTATTGTCGCACTTTTATGATCTCCCAGCTTGTTGTCCTACTTGAACCAAACACAGCAGAACCTGCTGGAGTAATCTGCGACTTTAGCTGCACGATCCCAGCATACCAGACATGCCTTTGTCCTTATACAAGCAGAGTCTGGACCCTGAGCCCATTGCTTACTGGTACTGATGAAGAGGACTGTATGTGTAAAAGAGGAAGACACAGGGGATTGAAGTTTAAAATGAGCAATATCACTCTGCCATGCTCAATCAACCAATGGCAAAGCAGCCTCAAACCTGCAGCCACACTCACAAATAGTGTCTGACAGTGAAGCTTCTCTCTGAGAGGATTTTGTTGTGAACCAGACTTCCTTCTTTTCCCGTAATCCCCCTCGCTCTTTTAGGAGCCGACTTGGAACTGAGTGCCATTATGAGATGTCGTCTCCCAGCTCGTCTTTCGTGCAAGTCAAGTTCGATGACATCCACTTCTTCGAAAACTGTGGTGGCGGCAGCTTCGGAAGTGTGTACCGGGCCAAGTGGATTTCCCGGGAAAAAGAGGTGGCGGTGAAAAAACTGCTCAAGATTGAAAATGAGGTAAGAGTCTTAATTACCTGAGTATTTTTTTCCCATATATTTTTAATTGTCAGCGTAGTAATCATTTTAATTGCTATCCCATTTGGCGAGATGTGGTGACTTCTGTACCCATCACTCATGGTCATTATACTCCCCCTCTCTGAGCAGTGTGCTGCGAAAGAAACATTATTGCCAAATGAAAGAATGTATTTGGCCCAATTACAGCAAAGACTGCTCCTGAAGTCTCTTTGAAAGCACAGGCCCATTGTCTTAAAGACAAAACAGAATTATCTTTGAAATCTTTTCAGGGAAATTGTATTATGTGTGTCGGCCTGCGATCGGATGTTCAGAAAATTGTTCATTGTTTCTTTTATGAAACAGTAAAAGATCACAGATATCCATTCAACTTCACTCAAGTGTTGGGGAGATGATTGTTCAATGGGAATAATAATGTAATCCTTGCACATTGAACCAGATGTTCCTTTAATTATAGTGTTTGGTTACGATTAAATGAGATCGTTTTATCAGGTTTCTGTTCATTCAAAAAAAAAAAAAAGGTTACACATGAGCTTTTCTGGGCCACGATTATGCATTCATACGTCTTTGTATATGCTCCGGAAGACTCCATAGGACCAAGAATCTTTGAGAAAAACTCATGGGTGTCCAGTCAGGGTGTGAGAGCCATGCCACTGAGTTCTGTAAAAGTCTGAAAAAGTCGAAGTCTGCTTTGACTTTTCCTGTTGGGGCATCAGGATAACCAGGAAGTTCTCATTTTTGCTTTTTATTAAATTCATTTTTGTGAATTCACAAATGGTGACTCCTTCACTGATCTACTTTAAGTTAACTGGGTTCTAAATGGATTGCCATAAATCTTATACAAGCACTCATGTCTAGGTTAGGATTGCGGAACTTTTGTAATCAATTTGAGGACGTATTCTATGCAGTTATCAGGTCATAATTTTAATTTTCATTCTTTGGGTTACTTTGTGTTTTGTGCTAATTACAGTCATGTGAAAAAGAAAGTTCTCACAGGACTCTGTGCAGTCCTGTAAATAACCAAGCATTCATTCCATAGGAATTAAGAGGTTAAACAGCAGCCTTGTGCTGTTTTTCAAATGAACTTAACAAAATAATCATCAGCAAGTGTGATCAACTCTATAAAAGTCGTAGTTTTGACAGTTTGCGCATTTGGATCATTCAGGAATGTGTGTTAACACAATGCCACAATCTTTCCATGACCAGATATCCCAGTGAAATTACCCCAAAGTCAGATCACACAATGCTCTGACAAAAAGCAAAAAAACCCAAGAGCTGCATCTCAGGCTTTATAGACCACAGTTAGCATTTCAAATCTTAATGTTCAAGACAGCGTAATTAGAAAAGGTCTGAACAAGTAGGGCTTTTTGGTAGGATCATCAGAAGAAAGCCTCTTCTGACTAAAAAGAACATGGCAGCACAACCTAAGGTTTTATCTGAACAAACTGCAAGACTTCTGGGACAATTTCTCACAGAAAAGATGCTTGGTCATGTTACACAACACCTCATACCAACTGTCAGGCATGGTGGTGGGAGGGGAGATTATTTGGGTTTGTTTTGTCACTGAGTTGATCTTGAACTTCTCTGAATACTAAAGTGTTCTAGAGTCAAACGCCAATAGAATTGGGCCATGCAACAGGACAACAGCAAAGGAAAGAATGAAGGTGTTGCAATGTCCAAGTCAAAGTCCAGATCTCAACCCGACTGAAATGCCGTGTCAATGCCTAAAGAGAGCCGTGCATAAAGAAACTTCAATGAACGGAAGCAGCATTGTAAATAAGAGTGGGGATATGAAAGACTGATGAAGTCATGCAAACAGTGATTATTTCAAGCTATTGCTCCTAAAGTTGATTCTGCAAGTTATTTGATCATGAGGTGTACTAATCAAATAGCTTGTTCTTAAAGGAGTGTAGTGAACTGTAGCATAGTAAATCTGCTGCACAATATGTGCAGTTCTGCTAAGTATGTACATACTGAATATAGTATGAATGTTTGTCATTTCCTGAGACTTAAATTAACATTTGGTTAAGTTTGGTTTAGATCCAGACTTCATTTATTTAAACTCTAATGCAAATAAGGCTTCTATTTTCTCTTCTATTCTCATGAAAATTCCAAATGATCATATCTTCTTGTGTGTGTGTGTTCACTGGTCAGGCTGAAATCCTCAGTGTCCTCAGCCACCGCAACATCATCCAGTTTTATGGTGCGATTGTTGAGGCTCCCAACTATGGAATTGTCACTGGTAAGTTTATAAATAATGATGCATATTTACAGCAAAGAAACCTCAGTGAAAAACAGCTTACAACAGAGCCACCAGATAACATCATGATAGAAAATGCAGCAGCCAAATCTGTTCGCACCAGTTGCCTGGGTTGCTCAATGGAGCAGACGTTTCTATGGAAGTGTGAGTGAATGCCAGAGGCTTCAGGACGTGCACACATTCATACAGTAGTTGTGTGAGCCTGTTTTCATTTTTTGTATAGGTCAAAGACTGAAAAGAATAAAACCTCGAATGCTTGTGTAGCTGTGAACCGTTGTAAACAAGGGGCCCATCGTGCTCTCATCTATCAGGGCATCCTGCAGAAAAGTCATTTAAATCGAACCCCAGCTCAAAAATGTGTTTAGCATATTGTTCGATCTTCACTGCAGAATGGTGTATATGGAGTTTGACTGTTAAAAGTGTCTAATGGTGTCTCTCAGTATTGGTACATAGGATGCTATTATAGGCTTGTAACGTAGTTACTCATTCTATGTAAAAGATTAAACTTTGCTTTGCTTCTTGTGGTGAATTGACAGCTAGAGTTTTGGTTTCATTGTGCTACTATGAAAAAAATGCCCATGACATTCAGGAACTGCGGCATGTTTGGAAATCCTGGTTCTTCCATTCATCCCTCATCTTTCTAATATGTTGTCCTTGCTTTGACAGCTCACTCTCTGTTT
>VOQK01036143.1:11175-21896 GCA_015052645.1 Benitochromis conjunctus
GTAATCCTTTAAAAAAAAATTAAAAAATTAAAAAAAAAAAAAAAAGCTCCCAGGTAAACCTGCAACGCTTTTCAGTGCTCTCCACACCTGTAAATTCTTAAACCACGCCCCATATTTTTCAGGTGCCACCTCATCAGTGACGTAAAGATTTCTAAATCTTTTGAACTTTTATTTTGAAATAAGTTAAAGTGCCTGTATCATCGCGCTGAAAGGTCCCTGAGAATGTGACCCTGAGGAGAGGCAGATAAGAAGAAAACCGCAATACTAAGATCCCGTCTGCGAACGCACCTGAAGGCAACAAGAAACAAGTCTGACTAGTTCTAACTGAGCCACAGATCCCGAGCAGCGCAAACCCCGTCAGAGAGACCGGGGCTAGTGACAAAAACACAAAACAGCGGCCCGGGGTCCTTTACCAGGACGCAGGGGGTCTCAGGATGAGACAGGATGGGCGGTGAAGTCACCAACCAGCCGACCGCACTGATGCAGACACTCGTGGAAACTCCTCATCCTCTCTGCGTAAAAGCCACGAACAGTGAAGCGAACTCAGACTCACCTTTGCGTCCCGCTCCGCGCGCAGCGCCTCACAGCTCTGAACTTCCTTAATGAATGAGAGGCAGGGGGAGCGCGTGAGGAGCTCATTTTGGGAATCGTTTACACCCACTTCGTGTCTCAACACGGCGAACTCCCGCGAGCAGATTTACAGCTGATCGTGCGTAAAAATCCCGGGGTCGTGCCGGAGAGTGATTTCCGACGTTTCTGCGTGTTTTATGTGGAACATCTTTACCTGTATTGGTTGTATTAACACACCGTAGTGATCTGGAAATATGACGCAGGTACATAGAAAATGTGAAAAAAAAAGCGCAGTTTCTGAAGTTCTCTATGATTCTGCGTAATTGTACCCACGCTTCAGTCAGTCACTAACAGCGTGTTTATGGAGCTGTGATGGTCCTGCTGCCCTCTCCGTCTCTCTGCTCAAAAACACATCTCTGTGTCATTGAGACTTTTTAATCAATGAAGAATATAAAATCTGTGACAGCAGCTGTTTCTGGACCAAAATGACTCCACGTCACTCGTGTTTGACCTGTTTGTGACGGATTACAGGTCAACAAGTCATTTTTTACAGTTTAACCAACCACCAGGGTGGAGGCTCCCCAAAGGGTGGGGGTGAAGCCGAGATGAATCCACACACAGATTATTAATTATTGGTGATTAAAGTGAAGGTGAGTCACGCGGAGTGAGGTTAACCTTGGACGAGTGGGGGTCTGAGTGCCTCAGCCGTGGAAAGTTTCAGACACCCCGGGAGGAGCCGCAGGTGTGGAAACCTCCTGGCTGAGATATGATGCGTTTCTGCTCTTTAATGTTTTATTTAAACGTTTTTATCGTTTTTTTCTGTTTTCACTTTCATGTTTGATGTTCTTAATTTCCTGGTTTAGATTTGATGTCTATAATGTTTTATTTCTGATTATTTGTTTAGTTCTTGTCTTGTTATCAGCCTTTCAGTCACCTGAAGAATAAAGTTGGACTGTTTGCACATGTTGTGCATCAGTTCATGGTTGAAATGCACTCAGAGACTCTCAGATCACTTTCAATAAATGATTACATTTTTCTCATTTCATATTCTGCTGAGTCCCACATATACAGTGTTGTGCAAAAGTTTTATTTCTTAATATTTCCAGAGAAAAATGTTAAAAATGCAAAATAAACCAGATTGTACTTGAAAGTGAAAATGTGTTATTAGCAGCAACCCCAACAACCATGTGACCCCAAACGGGCAAGTGGTTTGGCAACAGTGGGAAAGAAAAACTCACCTTTTAACAGGAAGAAAGCGCCAGCAGAACCAGGCTCAGGGAGGGGCGGCCATATGTGGTTGTCTCCAGTACTGGGGGCAAATAGGTCATGAAATCCAGCCTGCAGTCACCTCTCAGTGGGAGCTCCCATTCATTTCTCCTGCACAGCTGAACTTCAGCGTGAACGTCAGCGTTTCTCTGAATTTAGCCAGACGGCAGCATGTGATCAGGGTTAAAAGTCAAAATTAATTTCAGGAAACTAAAACCAGTGTTACGTGTCTGAAGCTGTCTGTTGTTTTCCCCTCTCCCTTTGCTTACCATTCGCCTACGTGTACACACTGCAGGCTGGTGACAATTTGGGAATCTCCAGCTAATTGGAGGAAGGAAACTCACCTGTGGCTAGAGGTGTCTCTCTCCTCCTCGCTGCTGAGGATCATTTCATTTGTTGTGTAAGGTTTGTGAGGGGAGTAAGAGGCCTAGGTAAGTCTTGGGGACCCTGTACGTTTCCTCACGTAGGATGTTTCTGTTAAAAACACCAGGTAAGTAGGTTGGTGCCACCCGTGTAATGGGTGAATAGAGTAAAGCTCAGCTAGGTTCTGGTTTTGTCTTTTTGGTGTTTTTCTTTGGCACAACCTAACGGTCCGTTTCTCCACCACATTCTTGGATGACTTGGAGACATTGTTTTTTTTGAGGAATTGCCCATTAAAGCTGTTATCTGCTACAACACTTGTACCGACTTATTGGAGTTGTTGCGTTACCCCCTCCTGCCAACGAGAAGGCATAACACCCAGACTTTGGTAAAGAAGTGAAACCTGAACTAAAATACAAGCAGAGAAGTGTTTGGTTTTATTGTCCAGCAGCCCGAGGAGGCAGATGTTCCCGTCTGAGGGTCGAGTGTTCCTCGAGAACGTCCCTCGTGTCATACATCTCCCACCACCTCCTCCACTGAGGCGCTCTAGAGTAAGCTGAGAGATGAAATCTCTCCAGCTCCTCCCACAATATATATATATATAGAAATATATATATATATATATATATAAAAAAGATATATATATATAGAAATATATCTCGCTCTCTCATCGGGCAGGTGACAGCTGGAGCTGTCAGGTCAGAGTGTGATGGTGTATGAAGAACATGTGACTCACTGATGTGTGTTACTCGTTGCTGAGCAGCTCGGTGGATTCTTTGTCTCGTTTCAGAGAACCTGTTCACTAAATAAACCCGGGAAGTTGCAGAACACCGGCTGCACCTGCGCTGCTCATTATTCTAAGAAGTTCATTTCTTCAACTAAACATAAGTTGCGCCTTTGTTCTTTCTAAACTTTCACCTGGTGGTGCAACTCGCTCAGCGTTGAGACAGCGAGCGTTACAACACAGCAGGAACAAAATGCTGCAGAGGAAACTGAAACCTCAGGCCGGCCGTTTGGAGCAAACGAACCAGACGATGGGTCGCCTGAGGCCTCCCGAAGGAGCAGAGGTCGTGTCAAGAACGAACGATGAAGGACACCAGGTGTTCGGTGTTCAGCGCAGTTCCTTTAAATCTGTTTCCATCGAGGAAACAGGAAGACGTTTGATTCATTTTAACTGTTTCGTGGCCAAAGAGGTGAAAATGAGGCAGAAAGATTTTACAGAACGGTGCTGCCTTCACTTACATCAGGAATAATCAGTAAACTGACTTTCACTGCAAAGTAAAGGAGGAATTGTCAGTGTTCAGTCTGTGACACAGGACGAGTCAGTGCAGAACAGGAAATGCTCAGTTATTTAAACACTCAAAACCCAGAAACCAGCAAAAGACATCATGGCCACCTTTGATTGAGGAACCTTTGAGGAAACGATGCACAGAGCAGGACTCTGAAGCAACGACACTGTTGGGCAAAAGTATGTTGGGCAAACCTGCGTAACCAACACCACAGCTGGGAATTCACCCGTGGAGCAAACCGCTCTAACCGTGGTGTCCTCTGGTTTACAGGAAGTGTTCGACGTTACTGGTGATAGATGCAATTTGGCGCTTTAGCGTCTCCTCTGAGTCATGACAGAGGAAACGACGGGTCCAAAAGACACCTTGACCCAACCAGCTGCAGGCCTGTCCGTCTGTTGCTGCAGGGTGATGCTGCTGAGGTGCACCAACTGTGATCACAACACCCTTGCTCGAGGGCACGCTTGCTGTGGTGTTCTTGGGTAATCTAGGAAATGCTGAGCTGTGCTGACACAACTTCAGCACAGCCACATTCAGTGCTTCTTCCTTCAGTGACCTCAGGGGTCATCTGCACTGGACCATCTGCCTCCATAATCAGCCTATCCCAGCATCCTCCTCTGGATGACATCCAGGGAGCTTCTCTGAGGTCTTCCTCTTCTCCTCCTTTGTCCAGACCACATTGGCCTCACCTCTCTAACCCGAGCAGTCCCTCTGATGGCCTCGTTTCTAATCCCGTCCATCCCAGTCGCTCGGCAACACAAATGTCTGTCAGAGAACGGCGAGCAGAACGTACACCGAAGCCCAGAGTACCCAAACAACCTGAGTGAAATGATTACCTGAAAACTCGACCGTACCGTGGGAGTTTATGGGGACTGACTCATGTGGCCATTAGAGGAACTGCAGGTTTCAATACTTTGGTGCTGGCCTCACCTGTAAATGCAGCGAGCAGCGCCTCAGCGCATCTAACCTGCTGTTTCCACATGAGTATTCATGACGACAGGACAGAAAATCAAAGGCAGAAAATCAGACATTTAATTTCATTTGATGCTTAGAGCGAAGCTACAGTAACACAAAGGAAATGTCCATGAAGAGGTAGACTGAGACATCTTCAGCGTCAGCCGGACGCACTTTCAGGACTCGAGAGTTCGATCTGCAAAAATGTCCTTCAGCCTGCCGTGGGCTCGAGTTAAGGCTCCGCCCTCATCGGCGTCTTTGGTACGGCTTCTTGGCTCGCTGCTGTTTCTTGAAGTCGATAAGGCAGTCGGCGGCTTCTGAGATGGGTGTGAAGGATCTGATGGGAGAGTTACTGACCCTGAACGCTGACACCTCCTCCTCATCGTCATCATCATCCCGCAGATCGATGACATCCCTGAAAGACGGAGAAGATTTCAGGCGTCTAAAACTTGAACAAACAGGGTGAAGCCAGTGTAGCAGGAAGATTTCAGGTGTCTTTACAGCTGGGCTTCAAACCCGGAGCTGTTTGAAAGGCGCCTTACCCGGGCAGGAGTTTGGATCCAGACGGGCCAGCATCTGCAGAGACACAAGCAGGAAAATGTGACTTTATGAACCTTGATTCAGGGGTGACGTCCAAACCGTGAACCATCACATCAGCAGAACGACAACTTTCCCTGTTTCTAAAAAAACATCCCGAGTGTGTGTCCCTGATGTTTAGAAACAAGAACACTGATAACAGAAGAAAAAAACCTGGAGCTTCATCTATAATCACTCACATCTGAGTCTCAATAATAATCATAACAAAAGACTTTATGCCAGAACTATCAAAGTTTCCACTCATTAACATCATCTCGAGGTTCAAACCTGTGAGAAATTTCTTTGTGGTGAACCTTTGGGAGGCCAGACTGCTTGATTTAGGAGGAGGTCTGTGAAACACGAGGGCTGTAACTGAGTCCCTCAGCTGAAACGTGATGAGCAGCTCATCAATGCTCAGAGAAGCGTGGCTCAGTTTGGTGAATAAGTTTCATAATCAGATTATAATTAGACTCCATCGCAGTCTGAAGCCTGAGCGCTGAGCGTTTAGCTTTGGACACGTTTATCGTGGACATCTGAGACTCGTTCCTCGTGTTGTCCTCCCTTTAAGCTCGTTAGACTAAACTGCAACAAGGCCAAGGCCGGCGCCAGCCTCGCTTCTGTAAAACACATTCCAGTGAGAACAGAAACAAAGTCTGACAGCGAGACGCTACGCTCTGCACGGAGGTCGCGGCTGTCCCTGCAGACGTTTAACGCCGACTCGGACTTTTGGGTTTTCATGCAGCTCCTGGCTGTGACGGCAGAGTGCAGTCGGGATTCCCACCAGTGTCGTTTTGAGTCCACAGGTGGAGGCTTTTATTTTTGAAGATCCTCCTTTTACCTGTTCTGTAAGAAATCTAGTTAAAATCAATAAAATATATTTATTTAAACATTTCACTCGTGTGACCTTTGACCTGCTGTGAAAAAGGCAAACAGAGAAGCAGGTGTGAGCGGCCGACGCCCTGCGGTGGTCAGAGTGAGGAACTACAGCAGTCTCAAACAGACCTCTACGCTTCATCAGTGTTTACTATATTTTACTTTCTCCATTTCTATTATTAGTGTTTTTATTCTGTTTAAGTTAGAGATAAGCAGAGCAGCTGATGTAAAAAGAGAATAAATTAGTCCACCTAAATAAACTCATAATCATATCTGTGCTCGTTTCCACTCGTTTATAATCAGCCCCACTCTCTCTCCCACTCGTCCTGCTTCTCTTTCTGAATGTTAAAACTGTGAATAAAAAGCTCGTGCAGAGCCTCGAACATTTCTCCATCACTGCTCAGAATAAAAACAGAAAAGCTTCACGTATTGAACAGTAAATTCAACGTCGTTCCTACAGACAGCATTATTGGGGGCGTGGCTGTAAAAACATGGCATACAGTCTGTGCGTGATTTTTATCACTCAGATTTTTGTGTTTCAGAGACAAGAAAAGAGCAACGACGATGACGTACCCGAGTCTCTGCTCTCCGTCTGATCCAAAGCCAGCAGCAGGTTTCCCCTCTGGAAGATCACAAATACAGAACAAAACGTTTAAACATTTTTAAGTTTCTTTACTGAGCTTTTACTCTTTTACTGCCAACAGTCTGCACTTTAAATGAAAGTCTCTCTGTCTTCTTCTCCTACTTTATCTGATGTTGTTACTTCACCTGAGCTACGACATCCCTGTCTGTCTGTCTCCTGCTCCGTCTGATCTGCTTTTAACCAAAAAACAAGAAAAACTAAGTTTAGGAATTAAAAAAACAAAAAAACATCCTGTTGGAATTTTGGATTAACAGGTGTCTGATTTCAAAATAAAAGCTTGCTGCTGCTACACATTTTTCACGGGTCCTTGATGTTCCTCCCTGAAAACTTTACACTGAAAAAATTTCATGAACATCCTGCTTCCTGTCAGATCGTCTGTCAAGGATAATCTACAGCTGTCAAAACCATCTGATAAAGGAGTGTGTTAACTCAGCGTGCCAAACATAAGGCCTGGGGTCCAGAGGGGGACTGCCAGAGGGTCCAATTGGGCCTGTATTTTCATGGTTTACATCTTTTACTGCTGAAAAAGACTTTCGCCCTCAGCAGTCACACTACAACAAAGTAATATGTACACCAACCTTCTCCTTTATCACGACTTACTATAAAATGTAATAAAAAATAAATAAATTACAAAACGTTGTTTTATAATTGGCTGAAGCTCGCTTGATTTTCACTTCCTGACACGACCCCAGATGGGTCTGTGTCTCCTGCCGTGATCAAACCTGGAATCTTTCAAAGAAGTGGAAAATTGTGCTGAACAAATGTTTGACCCTGAAAAAAAAATGACCATAAGAAAGAGCGAGGACCCAGGAGCGAGCGTTTAAAACGCCGGCACACGGTAACTAACACACAAATCACGATTTGAATGGAGGAGTTTACACAGTGAAAAAAAGGCCCATTGTACTCCGTTGGAGACCAAACTGGCGGCCTGCGTAAGCTAAAGCAGACAGGTGTGTGGTTTCAGAGCGTCGCGGGCTTACAGCTGCAGTCTTGGATCCCTGGCGCTGGATGCAGAGCTCGGTGTGTCGGCTGTAGTCCTTCAGAGGCACGACTCTCTGACAGATGTAGCATTTCTCCTGGTTCCTGTCGGATTGATTTAAAAGGAAGCAGCGAGTCAGAAAACTCAGCGCTCTCGCAGCTAACGGCGATGCCACAGACACACCTACCTGCCAACGTCAGCGCCGTCGTTTGTGTCTTCAGCGTTCGCTCTGCGTGCTCGCTTCCTCTGAGGCTTCAGTGACACTAAAGAGGAGAAAAAAGCTCCGACTGAAACCACAAATATTCAAAATGTCACTTTTGACTCTCGCGGGTGACTCGTGTTGTTTGGCCTGAGGGCGGCAGCGTTGTGTCACTGTTACGATGTTTAAAATCAGACGCTGACACAGAAACGTGTCCGACTGGCTTCAAAGTGAAGGAACTTCACTACAGGGATCCAATTTAAAGACATTATTATATAAAAGCTTGTTTAATTTAAATATCTGTTTATGAGGAGCTCCTTTATTCTCCTGTTGAGCTTCTTTTTTCATATTATATAATTGATTTTACTGAGTTTCTCTGCGGCTGCTGTAAGAGGAAATGGATCATATTTAATGTCATCTGTACATCAACAGTGTACATGTGTGAGGCAGTTAAAGCATCTTTCCTTAAAACTACACCTAACATGTATGACCCTGCACCTTTGACCGCTCTGCTGTTGTTCTCACGTCTGTGTTTTCAGATCCCTCTGAGCTGTGTTTGCTTCTCCTTTTTCGAGCCGCTCGCTGCGTTTCAATGATTAAGATTCCCGATGAACACTGCAGCGTTTTTACAACAAAGTTTCACCTTGTATGCAGTCGACCTCAGGCATCCTCTCCTCCACGACCGCCACCTCGCCGTCGCAGTATGCGGCGTGGATCTCGATCCTGCTCACGGGGAAGGACGCCTGGCAGAGCGGGCAGTCGACGGCGGTCTCGGGGCTGCGGGGGACGACGGCTGGCTCCGGCCCGGGCGACGCTGCTCGGTCTTTTATCTCCTCCACATCTGGATCCCCTCCGTCCTCCTGCACAGCCTCTCTGTTTGCAGGCTGACCGGTGCCGCCCTCGCTGCTGCTGACGGGGACGTCCGCCTCCACCTGTTCACCTGTTGGAGCTGAGGATAAATGACAGGTTCAGCTTCTTAAACAAGCAGCATGGAGGAAAATGAGGCTTTTCTGTCTGATTACCGTCGGCCTCCACCTCCTCCACCTGTGGCTCGCTCCTGGCTGGAGGATCGGTGTGAAGGATCATCTGTATCTCCGGACTTTTAGCTGCAGGCTGCAGACAAATCGTGCTTTGGTTTAATTTCAGCACATCAACACATTATTTACTGACTGCTGCCATTTTTAAAAAAACAAGCCCACCCAGAACCTCCGCCTGCTGCTTGTACAGTTCGGGGTCTCATGCCTCTGAGGAAGAGAACATGCAAACTCACAGAGGAGGTGTTGACCTGTGGACTCGAACCCAGAACCTCCACAACGTGAGGCATCAGTGCTAACCACTGCAGCACCTGAAACCTCAGCAGTAAGGCGTCAGGACCAGTTTCTCTCAGTCGGCCAATCAGCTTTAACGCAGTTACATTAGAGAACGTGAGTTCAGATATAAAGGATAAACACACACACGGTGATGTTCATGAATGAAATCTTCACTGTGACGGCGCTGCAGGTATCTTCTCTGACAACATCCATTTACTAGCAGACGATCTCCACGCTCTTATTTTGAAAATCTAGTTGCTGCTAATCAGTTGAAAACAGTGCTCTGCTCTGCAGGTCCTGACAGGTGGAGGAACCTGCAGCAGGTGGAGAACCGGAGGCTGCAGAGCAGAGCGAGGACAGCCAGCCGCCCCCCGGTGGAGGAGGAGTCAGCTGGGACCTGCAGTTAACCTCCTGACTTCCTGTCTGGGAGCTTCTCCCGCACACCTGAGCGGACTCACCTGAGCTTCAGCGTCACACACCAGCGTCAGGTCCTGAATGCTGTCGCCGCTCAGCTGCGTCTCTGAGGTCACACGAAGGTTGTTCGAATCAGAATAACTTTATTGGAAAACACTGATAATAACAGCAACAATAATAATCACAGCATCATTATTCACTCCTCTAACCGCATTCAGGTCCATTACAGTGTCTTAACTTCCTGATGAGAAATAATGTGACGAGCTTTCTTCTTTTAAAAGAAACCCATAAAACTGAGGACAGGTGAGACAAAATCCTTACCTGGACAAACCTCACAGTCCTCAGCATCCATTGGTTCTTTGTCTCCCTCCTCCTTCTCTTCCTCCTTTTTGTTTTCAGTCGTTTGCTCCTCTTCATCCTTCTCCTCCTCCTCCTCCGCTGTCGGAGTATCAGCTGCTTCATCCTGAGTTTTGCTCCTCAGCCTGAGACCTCGTCTGAAAGCCAGTTTGAACAAATCAAACGTTCCTCGTCAGATCAGACGGAAATCCCCTTCAACCTCGAAGCAGACGCCGCTTCACGACCAAAGTTTTACCTGCGAGGAGCGTGGCGCTGAGGCGATCCAGCGGGCGACTCGTGCGACGGCGATTTCTAAAAGCGTCACACGTGTTCAAACATCGGGAACAGAAGCAAACTAACGTAATCTTCTGAGACATTTTTGTACCTCCGTTTGTGGCAGGACGGCCTCGCCCCACTCCGCCTTCCTCAGGAGGCGCCGCTGAGCCCGTTTCAGAGTCTTCTCGTAGACCTCCATCTGAGCCACGATCACCTGAGCGCCGACAGGAAGCACGAGTGGAAACACACGCTTGTGATGCTCAGGTCAACATTTAACTCCGTCACACACGGATCACGTTACTGATTTCACAGTGACTCAAATTTTATTTTGAGGTTTTTAAGAGGTTAAAAACAAACACATTAGTTTTACACAATATCTGACGCTTTATGAACCTGTTCCGCTCGTTTACAGCTTCTGATTTTTATCCCTGGACTTCTTAAAGCAGCTGTGCATGATTCACAGCTCAAAATAATCCTTCTTTATCTTAAACCGGGGCGTCTGCAGCCCCTCAGTTCACCCTCTGTCTCCTCCCTTTATGACTTTGTTCTGATTGAGTGTCCCTTGTAAACAGCAGATGGGCGGGGCTTATTTTCCTTAGAATAGCCATACCCCCCCAGTGACATCATTAAGATCCATAAGTAGCAGAAGAAAAAAAAAAAAAAAAAAATGAAAAACTCT
>VOQK01036219.1:12159-24664 GCA_015052645.1 Benitochromis conjunctus
AACCCTGTCAGTGAATCCTGTAGGTATCTATCACAGATCGTCCTCACAGACGGATGATTTACCTGTGGTCGTTTTTCATAACCTTATTAAAATAATATTTCCACTTTTTTCTGTATTAAATAAAACATTTTAAATGATATAGTTTCTGAACGTGTAATCAAATACTACTACTAATAATGTGTTGTGCTTTAGATCTGCAGCACAGTGGCCATGGAAGAAGAAAGAGTCTAAAGGATTCTTCAGAGGTTCCAGGTCAGTCTTGTGAATATATTGACTTTGTGTAACTGGCTCTTTTTTGTTTCTTTGTTTGTTTGTTCTTTGAACAGTGTTACAGTCATATAAATTTACATGATATAAGGTGTTGAGCCAGCTGTAGGGCCCTGAATCACGTCTTCTGCACTGTGCTCTGTTTCTTTGGTAGAACCAGCCCTGAGCGCGACCCTCTCGTCCTTCTGTCCAGAGAAGCTCCAGAGCTGGTAGATGCAGAATACACTAAGAACCAAGCCTGGAAGTCTGAGAAGGTCAATCACACTGACACCACATCGCACTGAGCTCATAAACATTTGCAATAATCTGGAATCAGTAAGATTCTTTTTAAATTGATCCTGCTTATATACGATCATTTCATTGTTATAGGACATATTAGTAACTTTTACAGTGGAATCCATCAGACTTTCTTTAAATGACTTTTTGCCTGTGTTTTAGGATACACTTGGGAGACCCCCTGCCAAAGAAATTCCCCTGGTAGATCACTGCAAATACAAGTGAGCTCATTCTCATTAAGATAGAAATTCACTTGACAATGCCTATATTTCATTCATGTTTCATTCTCTTTCCCAGTTCCACACTTTTGATCTTGCACTGCAGTAGCTCTGTGTGATCCACAGATCAGAATGATCCTCCTGAAATCATGTGCTTAGGTCTGCCTTTCATTTTATCCTCTGTCTGAAACAAGCCTTTTTATCTCCAGTTCTTTAAATCACCTTCCTTCTGATTGGCTGCTCATTGCAAACAGAAGGCTTGAACTGCAGGTGCTGTGGCGACACCCTTGTGGCAAGAGAACAGCCAAAAGTAGCTTTTTATAAAGACATGTTCTGTAGCTGAGTTTATAGAGACGTTGTTGTGCCGGTGTAGCATCACCTCAACTGCTCGATTTTATTTTGAAGAGAGTGTGAGAACTACTCAAGCTGCTAAGCGTAAGTGATTTTTAAAAAACAAAACAAAGTGCAGTCTAATGTAATGCTTCTTTCCAATCTCCTGCAGGTATTTGTTCAACTTTCGTGGTGTGGCAGCAAGTTTTCGCTTCAAACATCTCTTCCTCTGCGGCTCCTTGGTGTTTCATGTGGGAGACGAATGGCAGGAATTCTTTTACCCTCAGCTCAAGCCCTGGGTCCACTACATCCCAGTCAGGCAGGATCTATCTGATCTCAGGTGGGTCGGCTTGTGTCCTCAGACGTGTGGATGATGTCTGTGTGTGCATTGCTAGTTTTGTTGTTTAAATTTATTTGTTAAGATGTCCCTTTGGTTTGTAAAAAAGATAGCAGCTTGTGTTCATGGATGAAGGACAGACGTTTGTTTGTTGTTTTATTTGAAGACGGGAGGCCTTTTATATTCCTACCCTTCATACTCGTTCTAACTGTAGAACAAAGCAAAGTGTTTACAACCAGCTTTGATAATCTAAACCAGACGACACAATAATAATTTATTATATAGGAAAATGTGCAAATTTACTAATTTTAATTGTATCCGTGAGGATACAGTGTTAGTGGAAGCTGATAGGTTATCTTTTTAATTTAAATTGACTGTATATTTCAAGCCAACGAGTTTGGATTAATGCCAAACAAGCTGGTGAAAACGACTAATAGCTTGTAGCAAACCAGAGAGCACCACAGGACGAGGATTTTAAAGTGAGCTCTCACACTTTATTTGTTACTTTGGCTTTATTTCAGGTTTTATTTTAAAATATCTCTCTTCTGTGTATGCCCAAGAGTACTATTTGCCACTGTAAAGGTATATAAATGCCAAGTCAAGCGACAACAAAAACCTCACATTCAAACAAATACAGTATGATTACAGTATAGAAAGTAATCACTCTGCAGTCAGCTAGGACTTTAATCACTGGTGTTGAATAGAAGTTTCAAGTGAAATTCTTGTACACGATTTTTATTAATTAAATTAATTTAGAGTGAGGTTCAGACTCTGAATTTATTTTAAGAATTTGCAAATATTAACGTGTCTGTATGCACTCTGTGTGCTCAGGGAGGTGCTCCAGTTTGTTAAAGAGAACGACACCATTGCACAGGAGATAGCTACAAGGTGAGAGATCAGAACTTCATGACTGAGCGGGGGAGTAGCTGCGATAACCTTCTCCCAGCATCACATGACTTTTCTGCTTCCTGATTCTCCCTACAGGGGTAAGGAATTCATCCTCAACCACCTGCGAATGGAAGATATTTCCTGCTACTGGGAAAGACTTCTGACTGAGTTCAGCCAGCTTCTCACCTACAAACCCCAAAGAAAGAACAGCTACAACCAGATAGTCCACAGAGCCAGCAAAACAGAGCTATAAGACCGACTGTGCAGGACCAGAACAGCTGCTGTGAAGATTGTGACTGTAACTGCACCATGGCATATGGCTTCCTTTAGAACAGCACTGTGTCGTGTTGTCAGTATTCAGTTTTCGTCTGTTTTTTATTTACCAATCTGACGTCTGGCACTTTTAAAACCCTTTACATTGTATTTGCGTTTATTAGTGTTTTGGACCAGTGTGGACCACACAGTCACCCACATGGCCAACGGTTAGTGGGCACACAGCTTAGATTACAGCTGTACACGCAGCTGCCAGTAATGAATAGGTCTGTGCCCACATACAGGTCAAAATTGTATCAGTATCTTTTGAAAAAGGGGGAAAGTCTGCACACCGTTTCTCCTCTCAGTGTTCCCCCATCAGATCACGTGCCTGACACATCCCTCTAAAAGAGCCTGCGGATTTGCATTTGCAAGAGTATACTAAGGATCCCTCCATAAACACATCCTTGTGAAATGTTGTGAAATTTCCCTCTTTTTCATGAAGGATCTTCAGGTGCCACTAGGGGGCTTATGTGCCAAAGTCCTTACTGATCACTCTGGTTTGATGAGCTCAATACTTCCAGACGTGACGACGTTTTGGTTTTGTGCCTGTTATCCATCTAACCAGCACAAGGGCGTAACTGTAACGCATGTTTTTTACACGATCGGGCAGTTTTTAAGCCACTAAAGAGGCAATCCATAATTTTACACATCAGTTTATTTTTATTTGTCACAAAGTAGGAGAATGTTATCAGTGGAGAGAAAATAGCTGTGATTGTTATTATGATTATATTATAGTGACATTACCAAGGTTAGTGTAAATCATGATGTAAAGGAAAATCCGAGGGATTGTTGATGGATATTAGTTTGGGAGTAACTTTTATAACTAGATTACATGTGAATATGTAGACTCTGTAGGCAAGAATTTTGGTACTAGAAGCATTCTGGTTTGTGTTTTGTTGTCCAGTTGTAGATCTGGTTTTTTGAGCAGGCTTTGATTGCATGGAGGTAACGTTTCCATGTAGAGAGCAAAAGAGCAATTACTCCTCCTGATGGGTTCCTATATTTGTCCGACAGTCGTTTTAGTTTTAGTTTTTTTATAGAAACTAAAACTTTATGACGCTTTCCTGGAGACCTGTCATCAGGATCGAATGCACTCCTGTCTTTAAGTCATTGAAAACTCTAAATTTGAAGATGATTGCAAAGCTTTCCTAAAGATAAGTTTTGTTACACTGCCCTCTACTGGGCAACTGGAAAAACTCCAGACTTTTACTAAGTTTCATGACAACATGAAAACAAATCATTAGCTATATCAAAATACAATAGAAGGACAGTTTGTTTTTTTTTACACAAAGTGCCAGCAGTGAGCAATAATATTCAGAGTGACCGCTTTGTTTACCATTTCTGATAAATCTGCCTTGATATCAAGACATTATAGATGATGTAACTGATACATGATCATGTTGAATATGTTGTAGTATTCGCACTGTTTTGTCATCCAGCAGACTCAATAATGCAACAATGTTTGTTTTACACTTGTGTTATAGACTGCTCTATTATAGTCTAATGACTTGGTTGTTTGACTTAAAGAAAGAAGCTGAGATGATGTGTCTGATCAGAGTGTTTGTTCTTATCTCAGTAAACTGGTTAAAACTTTCTAACACTCTTTGTCACGCTTTTTTTCTTTGTTTAGTTGATATAATATATTTATATAAAAACTCAAACCTGTGTCATCAGCGGTAACAGCAGCTGTGTTAGTCCTCCAGCGATAGGCGGCGCTGTTTTCAAGTCTTTCAGCTGCAAGTCTTGGCCGGGGAGAAAGTCCACCGGCTTCCAAACCTATCTGGAAGTGAACTGTAGTAAAGCGCTCTTCTGAAGGGCATTATGAAAATCAAATGTCTGTATTTTTCTACATTAAGCGGAACGGCACGTCTTTGTGAAAACAAGCGGTTCATTGCAGAGGAATTCAAGTAAGTTATTTTGCGCCTGTGATGTGTCAGAAGCTAACAGCATGCTAACCATATGATGGGTTATTATTGCCCACCAGTGTTTGAACAACCAGGTGAACAGACGAGGAGAGTAAAACCGACCGCAATGAAAACCGGCTTCAGGTTTTGGGAGCTGTTACGTAAAACTGCTGTGTTTGTCACAAACAAAGTGTTGCTGCTGTGTTAGCCTGAGCGATAGCACAGGCAAAGTTTGACTTGACAGGAGCACTGTATGAAGAGACGGCTTTATATGGCATTACTTATACACTAGCACACTGGCTTGAAAAAAAAAGTATATTTATATATTTCTTTATTAATAAAATCTCTCCAGAAATAGTCCAAATAGTCCGCTGTGTAAGGTTCCGCATAAACAAACACCCATTTCAGGTGAACACAGCCTAAATGCTGTTTCAAATTTTCTGCCTTGCTGGGTTTGAAAACAAAATCAATCAATTCAACCAAAGCAATTTTTCCTCTGCATTTTTGTCCCTGCTGAAGGGATAAAACAGGTCACACACACACTCACGCTTGCTAGAACTGGGTTGGAGCCTCTTTGCCTTTAAATATGCCTCAGTTCTATGTGGCATCGACTCACCAAGGTGCTGGAAACAGATTTAGGTCCATATTGATGCGATAGCATCACATAGTTACTGCAGATTTTGTCCATGATGGGAATCTCTCTTTCTAATCCCAGTAGATCAGCAGTTTCTAAAACACTCACACCATCTTATTCAGTCACTTAAATCCTGCCCCCCCATTATGATGCTGAGTTTGAACTTCAGCAGGTCAGGATCCTGTCTGCATGCCTGAACACACTGAGTTGCTGCTATGTGATTGACTGATTAGATAAAGTGACCAGAGAGTCTATGTCTGACATTATATTTCATGCATAAAAATGTATTTAAATGGATGAGGGAGATTATCAGTGTTCTTGTCCACTGAGTGGCCACTCCATAGTCTTACAGCAAGAGTGAAAATACAGGGTTAGGTTAATTCGAGTTGTTTAGATTGACAAAATTGTATAATACTATTGTTTCTTCTCAAATACAGCTTCATTGTTTCATGACTTTGTGCAAACAGGCCCAGACTCCTAATCTTGTTTCTTCTGCCGTGGATGGTTCAGTAAACGTGAACATTTCCTTATATATGTATAACACACTGTTTGGGCCCCTGTAAAAATGACAGGCAGAAGAAAGTTATTGTGACCTTTTATATTTACCTATGACCCCGGAGCAGCTGACACATCCTGATTAGCAGATCTGACATTCCCGCTAGTGCTCTGAGAGATCAATAGTGTATTTTACAGTAAAGAAAAAAAAGCATATTTTCCCAGTTTCAGTTGATAGGACTGTAGCATTCAACAGCTGCTGAGTCGAAGAGCCTGTGCAGCACTGCCAGGGCTTCATTTGCCTCGAGGCTCTTAGTTTTGAGGATGGAGCTTAAGTCGAGGCGGCGAGTGCGGCATCTCAGCCCGTGACCATGTGTTTCTCCCTGTTGCAGCACATCAGCAACTTAAGCGTGATGTATCCAGAGCGGCGCAGGACAAGCTTTGCCCTGCAGAGACGACTGGCAGATTCAGCCCCTCAGGGCATTCTGAGCACCGGCCAACTGCAGGGCTTCATCCAGCGTGCCAGGCCTCCTTTCTTCTGCTTTCTGCTCCCCAGGGTTCACGCAGCTGATGTGGCTGCTGCCCAGCCTGCACAGATGCCCTCTTCCTCCTCCTCATCATCCTCTTCCTTCACCAGTACTGCTCCTGTACCTATCCCTTCTTCCAGCGGCCTCCCAAAAAACATCGGCAAGCCAGAATTCCCGCGCACAGGATGGGAGCGCATCAAGGATCTCTTCGACAGAGAGTTAGTTTTATTGTTACAGCTTTTCACCTGTTGCCTTGGTGTCTTTGAAAAGCTCTTGTGTATATGTAGACACTGTGGTGTCAAATTCAAAGTGAATCATGTAGTTGATGAGTTAAGATTATTTAACGAAACTTGCCAGGCATTCTTTAGTTCTATTGGCTTTGAGGATGGACTTTACCGTCCTTGTAAACTCAGAATCTTTGCTTGTTTTATGAAGTCTAGGTAGATAAATTGTGTTGGGCTGATTTCACTATTTGACTTAGTAATGTTATCACCTGGTTGTGAACATAGGCGGTAGATAATTCAGTTCTGAAAATAATAGTTAGTAACAAGTAGTAGTGGTAGTCAGTTACACATTACCTGGAGGAACTGTCACCCAGAAAACTTAGCGTTTTCATGAAAACTCATGTCATCTAACAAGCTGCGCAGTAAATACGAAGAGCAGTCAAAACATAAATTATTTCAAAATACTGACTTTTACTTCAAATAATGCAAGCACCAATACATAGTTGATGATGTTTCCAAATGGTGCTGTATTTCTGCCTAGTGGCTGGAGAAGAATTATTCATGAATCCATTAATAATTCTGATTTACATTATTTCATTTTCATCATTTAAAAGCTTGTGTTTTTTTTGGTAATTTTTTGTTAAATTCAGTAGTCAAGAAATAGTCCCTCTTATGTCTTGGTTCTGGTGGAGTTTTCTTCTTGTTAAAAGGGAGTTTTTCCTTCCCACTGTCGCCAAGTGCTTAATCTTAAGGGGTTATGTCATTGTTGAGGTTTTCGGTGCATTACTGTAGGGTCCTTACCTTACAATATGAAGCAATTTGAGGTGATTGTTGTTGTGATTTGGCAAGAAAAAAAGTCTACCACTATAGCAGCGCATATCTGGTATATAACCGTTATTGAAGAAGTGATCATAAATTAAAAGGGAATAGTAACATGTTCACTCATTACTGGCTTTAAACTTACAAGGAACATTCTCATCTCTGTTTAGTGCGACTCAGAAATACCCAGAGGAGATCATCAATGTTGTAAACAGCGGTGCTCTCGGTGCACTTGCAGGCTTTGTCTATGGGGGCTTGCCAGCAGCTCGCTACGCCAGGGAGAGATATATCCAAGTCAGCCAGGCAGAATTATACACTAATCGTGTGGACGCAGTGGTAAGTGAAATCTGTATCCAGGCAAGCATGTGCCTTTAAAAACATTTCGGCTGTGGTTTTGGGTGCAGATGTTCCATGAATGATGTTTACGTTCAGCTTTAATATTGTGATGATTAGTTTCTTATTAGGTTGAATTGTTATTTCTGAATTTGAGCATAAAGAAAAATGCTGCAAATAAAAGTAAAAGTCTGTCTGTGTCTGTTCTGTCTGTCAGCGCTCAGCACACAATGCAGCTATCCGGGGGTTTATAAGATATGGATGGAGATGGAGCTGGAGAGTGGCTGTAATAGTTACCTTGTTCAGGTAAACAAAAACAAAATAACAGGTGGAGAATGTGAGGAAAGTGTGTGAAGTCCTTTGCGAGGGATCAAATCAGCTTTTTGATCTGGAGTATTAATAACTAAAAAATGCACAGAACGCTGAATGTCACGAAAACAATGTGCAGATGTTTATCAGATGTGAGTGCTTTAACATTGCTAGCATACCTCAGTATGCTAGCAATGTTAAAGCACTGACTGAGGTCAGTTTGTTTTGGCCTCATTGACTCAACATTGTGTGTGTTTCCTCTCCCTCACTGTGTAGTTCTGTGAGCACGGGGCTCTCCGTGTACCAAGACAAAGATGCAGTCAGCCAGTATGTTGCAGCTGGAGGTGAGTCACATGATCTTTAGCAGGGCCTGATCATGACATCAACTGTGAACTGTGATTGTTTTGAGTTATTTCTATAATAAATGATGATATTAAAATGTGACACGTCTGTCCAATTACAACCAGAATCTATGTGGAACTTTTGCTTGACAGTAAAAGTGTTCTTTGAAACATGTTGTTTCAACATTTCTGGTACAAATTCCTGCACATTGAAATGATGAAACTCTGTATGTGAGCAGCTGTGACTGTAGGCCTTTTCAGACTGAACCTGGGCCTGAGAGGGCTGGTGGCGGGCTCAGTCATCGGAGCAGTGCTGGGGTAAGGCTGGCTTCTTCTTTGACTTCCAGTCCCAAAAGTCCATGTTAAACTTTTTTCCCAGCTGATCTAATAGAACATGTTCAGTCCTCAGTACTGGGCTGACTTCTATTCTCAGATGCTGTGTATTTATTTTTTGACATGCATGCCTTCTCGTGTGTGTGTGTGTGTGTGTGTGTGTGTATTTACATTCATGCCTGTGTGCCTGAAATCAGTGAGCACTCTGGCAGCCAGCTGCGCCCCTCCCAGCAACCCTCTGTCACCCAGCTGCACCCCCCCACCCCCCTTCCAAGTCTGCTCGTGGTGCCAGAGGGACTCGTGTACCACAGAGGACAGTGTTTTGGGTACTGAACCAAGGAGATGGGCCAAGGCAGCAGCTGCCCTTCTCCTTTTATACCATCACTGTTATTCCAGCCTCTCGTGTCCCTCTACCATGGTCTGATGTAGACTTGTAGGTGCTTCACTCTGTCTCATCTTCTCTCTCTCTTTCTCTCTCAGCTCATTCTGGCCCACTTTAGCCTCACCCGTCCTTTCAGCTGAGCGCACAGAGCTAAATGCAGATTGTATAATTGCAAATTGAGTGTGTGTTTGCCTTTGATGGTATAACAGAAGAGGGTCTAGTTTGGATCATCCCTGTGGTCAATTCCATAATGGCTTAGCCATACTTCCAGTTGGCCCTCCACTCGCACTGCTCCCTCCTCCTCTTCCTCTCACTGTCTGCTTCAGTGGCCAGCCACCTGGAGCATTTGATGTGCGCAAATGGCTCCAGCCACGGCTACGCCAGGTGTAGCTGGGGCAGAAGGGGCGGAATGAAAGCAGGCAGCTAATTGCAAAGCACATCACGCTTCAGATCTTTAACCATAATGGTTTCCTTTTCCATGTCGTAGAGGTGTGAGTGGAAAGTGCGGAGGGTTTGGAGGGGCTGGGCTGCAGCAGCTGTAGAAACTGTTTAAGGAAGTTATTACAGTGTCGATGCTTCCATTAAACAGGCATCTGATATGTTTTATGTTTGCTTACATTTTGTTATACAACATGGACTAGCTGATGGACTGATGTGTAGTAAAAGTGTAAAGGTGTGAATCACAGTTACAGTTACATACACTGACTTCTACACAGGATTCCGGTTGGTGCTCTGGTCATTGGCTTGCAGTCCCTGGCTGGAGAGACGATCCGAGAGAGGCGCAGGAGAGAGTGCAGGGAACTGTATGAGCACAAACTTGCAGAATGGTAAGATCTATCAGAAATAAATACAAAGTCTCGTTTTATCCAGATGCTTCTTGGTTAATCAGAGCTCCTTTTTTCCAATAAAAGGACAGCCCGTCTGCAGTTGACGGATGAGCTGATTTCCAACTTGAATGTGAGCTCTCAGGTGGAGGAAACCCATAAAGATATGCAGAGGATCCAGGAACTGCTCAGTCTACCACAAAATGAGCATGTAGTCAAAGACTCAAGCAGACAGTGAGCATGGCTGCCTCACTGTCTGCTATCTGTTGGACACTGCAGGTTGGAATCTGGAAAATACAAACGTTCTCTTACTGAATGGAAACCGACTCAGAAGAATTCATGATACTGCTGTACAAGAAAAGCAAAAGTTAATGTGACATGGGATACAGGAAAAGGATTTTAAGACAGCGTGGCTTTCAAGGACTCAGTAGGTTTGTGCCACTCTTTTCACATTAGGATTGTAAAGGTTAAGGTGGACTTGATGTGATGCTTCTCGGTACTTTTAATACGGAAGTTCAAACTTGATTTAAAATTACACAGTGTTGACTGACACAGTATGTTCCGTGGTTGAAATCAAAGTCACCATTGTTGGTAATACAACTTAATAAAACCACATGAAAGAAAGAAACTCAGACTCTCCTCCAAACCAATAAATATCAATTCATGCTACGAAACAGTTCGTTCTCTATGTCTGTAATCTGTAGTTTGCTTTTGACTTTGCCTTATGGGCTTTTCAGCAACTAGGTCAAACACAGCCTTGGCCCCTGGTGTAAAAAAGATGTGACACAGCAACAGCTGGGGCTCAGGATGCAGCAGTGACTGCTGACGTGCACATGGACAGCCAATAGAAGCAGGCTGAGCAATCTGTGATGTGGAGAGCTCAGAGCGCTTCAGGTAAACATTTCAAACGAGAAACTAGTTAATAGATTTCTTCTCTTTTTTTGACCATTTAGATTAGAGTAACAATGCAAGTCTGACTTTTTTTCCAGACTGTCTTTATTTACTGTTGGAATGAAAGTGTAAGCATCATATTTGTTCAAATTTAAAACCTTATTGGATCCTTTTATACTGCAGCTGAGGGATGAATCGACAGGCGAAGGGGTGAATACAGCATGTAAGAATTCTTTTGTGGCTTTTTGAATAGGATAATATTTCCTGAATCCTCCCCTCAGCTTCTTAATTCTTCTCAGGGAATAACGTGGCCTCTAAAAATTAACATAAGAATGATTGCAGAGTCATTGATAGGCTGACTGAGAGTGAAGTACATTTCATAAATGGGCTCTGAGCGCCCTCTGCTGCTGGCTTTGCAGAAGTGAGTTACTACCAAAGTTTACAACAGAGAAGTGTCTTCAGTAACTGCAGTATTTCAAAGTTGAAAACTGCTCCACAGCTGAAACACAATGCAACAAATGCATTCATAATGCAACGCACAAGACCTTCTTCTGACCTCAACATGCCCGTGAAATTCCCGGACACCAAAGCACTGTCAATATTTGTTAATGGGCTGTGTCCACCATGTGTCCACATGGAAAAGACTGATGTCACATTGTATTACTTAATGCAAGTTTATCAGCTCAAATGGTTAATGTACGATTAGAAATATCTTCTTACGAACAAGCAGAGCTGAAAATGACTGTGCTGATTAGAGAAACATTACATTTGCTTAGTTTGTGATCTCTAGCTTCAGCTTTGTGGGTTCAACTGGTCTGAAAATAGATGAAAAAAATGAAATATAAACTAGGTGGAGAAATCTTAATGTAAAACAAATGAAAAGTATTCCATGTGTGAAACTGATAAAAAACAAACAAACAAACAAAAACCTGAAGGTTTTGAACATCTGGGTGTGGCACTATTTTTATACAAAGTGCAAACTTGGTTTAACCAGGATGGAAAGAGAAAATGGGATGATCAAGACACTAATGTGGAAAAATGTATTGTTTTCTTTACTATCAGAATAGTTTTGTTCTGTGCTAATGTCTTTGGAAAAAGATTTCATTTAAAACTTGGGCTTTATCTTGATAAACTTATAGTAGATGACACAATGAACCACCGGAACACAGGAGGTGCTGAAAATGGACCTCTGTACACCTGTATAGATATCCAATTAAGCCTCAGTCATGATTTATGATTAGTGTTACTATTACGCATTTATTTTTCTTTCAGTTTCTGATTAATCTTTTAGTTATTTCCCTTAGGCTATGCCTCCTGGAGCCCTTCCTATGATACACGGAGCACTTCTTCACCACTTCTTTCTTTCATTCCCAGTGTGTTCATATACCACTACTGCATACTTTGTTTTTTTCTGCCTTTCTTTGTTCTTGTATTGTTGGAGTTGTTGGATAAGATTGTCATTTGATATCTAATTGCTTTCATATAACTAATAAAGCTTAATAGTACTTATATGTGTTGAACTTGTTATGACCTGTGTTGTAACAGAATGGTCTAGTATTCTGAATGTATGGTTTGTATCTTTGTATGTCCTGCACATCTTCACGACTTGACATTTATGGTGTATAGGTGAGGAAGGTCAGTCAATCCTAGGAGCCGTCCAGAGGAGTGTCTGAAATACGGTCTGGGAAAGCACATGTTCCTTATCAGTCCTAGAGAGGAGTAACCCACTTGCCAGAGTACAACGCATGCATGACAGACTGGGCCCCTCAGAGACAGACACACACACACACACCACACACACACGCAGTAGTACATGCAATGTTGAATATTTAGTAACTGTGATGTATGTTATATTTGC
>VOQK01036223.1:12513-26027 GCA_015052645.1 Benitochromis conjunctus
GCTGTCACACTGTTTGTCCTTCACTGTTCCCTCTTTGTGATTTCTCTCAGAGAACATGCGTGTTTAAATTCCTGGGAGCAATGGCCATGGACTTGGGGAGAGAACGGCTTGCCCCGTATTTGACCACCATAATCACGCCTCTGTACAGAGAGCTGGACAGCACATACGCAGACCAGGGTAACTGCTCTGAACCAAGAATAAAAAAAAACATCCTGACCAATACATGTTAGATTCACTGAATGACACCTGCTGTCTCCTGATCTCTACATCCAGATCCCACACTGAAGAACCTGGCTCAGGAGCTCATCGAGCTGATGAAGAAACAGGTGGGCCTGGAGCGATTCTCCCTGGCCTTCTCTGCCGTCCAGAAGGAATTCTCACAGAGACGAGCGGCACGCAAACAACACAGAGCCATGCAGGTATGATGGACATCGGAATCAGACACACACACACAAGAAACAGCTTTAATTTGCCATCGATCGTCCTCACAATTTCTTCTCCGGTCTCTGCAGGCGGTCGCAAACCCAGACATCGCTGCCAAGAAGAAGCTGAAGAAGCACAAGAACAAAATCGAAGCCAAAAAGAGGAAGATCGAGTTCCTCCGGCCTGGATATAAAGCCAAGAAGCAGCGAAGCCACGCGCTCAAAGACCTGGCCATGGTGCAGTGACCCAAGGACACTACGAGGGAATGAAAGCTAGGCCAGCTGATGCAGAACAGAGACTCAAAAGGAAGCATGGACAAGAGTATACCCAGAATCCTTTGGGCTTCCGATTCAGCTTAACTCGAAGGCCAAACAGAAGCTTGACTGTGGTGTTTTGACAAGTGTGTACAAAGCAAGGATGCTGTGAAAAAACCCAGATTAACGTCTGTTACACGTCACAGCGCATCACTCATTCGTATGAATCGCAAAGCTGGACTCTATTTTATATCTTCCTGCTGTGAACAGACTACAGTTCTGCTCCGATTTCTATCCCGTGCAGTTAAATGTACATGTAATTTAAAAAAAAAAAAAGATCCATCTGTTTGTTGTCACGTCTAATGTGACACTATGAAAAGCAAAACAAAGTCTCAGCGCTGACACAATCACTGATAGCAATCTTTACTGAGAATTAGTTTCGCTGTACAAGCAGATAGAAATATGCAACCATAAAACTTTGAGCATACAGTTAGTGTTCAGTAGCTGTATTATGCTAAAGCTGCACCCAAAAAATGTAAATGGAAAAAAACTTAACCACTAAATTATTTAAAACAAATGAGCAGAAGGAAAAACAAAGTGGTGGCATACCATCTGCCTGCTATACAGTACAAAAAATGGTCAGGCTGCAGTAACACTTGGCTAGACGACGGCTGATACAAAGAAACGTTTATTTTCTTCCACATTCTGAGTCAAAATTAGTTTTCGTGATTTAGTGAATGTTCTGTTTTCAACGAGGAATGGAAAATCGATGTAAGTCAGTGCAGTGTACTATAAACATCGTGCAATGAGGTGGCCGTTCACCCTCTCAGGAGCAGGGCTGTCGGGTCTCGTACTGTTTGTGCCTTTAATGGTCACACGCTGCCTCCTGGTGGATCTTTGCTGGATCTTTTCAGTGACTGTTGTGCTCGTCACATGGTAAATGCTGTCTGGCTGCAAAGCATCCTTCAAGAAGATAAAAAAAAAAAAAACGGAGGCTGACTGAGTCTTTTTAATCCATGGTGACTTCAAAACTACTGCAAATGTATTAATAAAATTAGCAACATTTATTTATAAATGTCACAGCTGTCGCTTTGTTTCCAAAAGATAGGAAAATGTTGACACCACATTTAAACTGTTGCTCATCCATCGCTGTAGTCTCACAGTTCTCCCAAACTTTCATATGTTTGTGTCCAGTCCACGTGTTACTGCAGCCTCTGCTGCTCAGTCCCAGGCTTCAGAGGCGTTTGGCCAAAGGCTTCAGATGGATGTAATGTAGGGAAGGTGACGGGGAAGGGTAGGAGTGCAATCATGTGTCCAAAGGAAAAAGGGAAATGGGGAGCGGTCCATTACAAGACTTCGTACAGAAGGGTCACAAGGTCAGGGGCATAAACAGAACAGGTGCCAGCCTTTCACTGCCGACTCTTCAGGGAATCCACCAACCTGCAAGCAGCGAGAGCAATATAGTTCAGAAGAGAAGACGTAAAATGTTAACCTCTCATTTCTCTGTGTGATTAGCAGCCTACCACTCCATAGCCTCGTCCAGCCCTGTGCCTTTGGTGGCTGAAGTCTTAAAGATCTGCCATTTTCTGTCTTTAAGGGCGGGCAGGCCCAGGGCGTTGGCCACCTCGGTCGGTGTCATGGCCTGATCCATGTCCTGTTTGTTCGCAAACACCACAAGGATCGCCTTCTTCAGCTCCTCTTCCTGAACAAGACAAGGTCACAAACTCCAGCGTGAAAAGCGGACCTTTTTGCTCCACATTATCAGAGGAACGGAAACAAATAACAGCAGCCGTTTACAGCTTCAGCTGCTGGGTTCATTATCACCTGCTAGCTGGCAGTTAGCACACTTACCTCCAACATAGCAACCAGTTCAGACTTTGAGATGCCCATCCTGTCACGGTCACTGCTGTCGACGACGTAGATGACTGCGTCTGTGTTTGAGTAATAACAGCGCCAGTAGGGCCTGCGAAGCAGAAAATTAGATAGGAGTGTCGATAAACCGGAAACCGAGACAGGTAGGACGAGAGGAAGGAGCTCCATCCGAGAGCGAGTGAGAGGTGGTGACTGAGTGCAACCATCTAAATAAAGATGAAGGCAAAGATCTCAAACACTTGGAAGGTGGAAACACTGAGAAAACAATGAAAATGAATGATGGTGAGCTAAGAACACACCAGCTTCTTACAGCAGTAATCTGTGTATGGCCTCAACCAAAGATGAAACGGTTTTGCTTTTTGAAATGAAAAGAAAAATGTTCATCTCCAGTTAGAAACACACGCAGGCCTCAATTCTCTATTCTTAACAAATCCACGTTCTTGTTCCACTTGCATTTCCACAGCACCGTCACCACGCCGATTCCACCTACCTGATACTCGTCTGTCCTCCCAGATCCCACACCTGGAACTTCAGGTTCTTGTATGTGACCGTCTCAACGTTGAAGCCGATTGCTGCCGACAAAAGAAAACATTATTCATATTATCAAGTTACGCACTATAATAACGGGGAGAAAATACATACTGCGAAGATATTTGTGGTGCTGTTTAAAGAGGACATAGAAAGACAAATAAGGCTCAATATTAAAACAGTTTATTAGGAAAAAAGTTACGTGAAAGCAGCCGAGTGGCTCCAATCACTTCAGGTGTATTTAAGGGTTCTTATTGTAATGTTTTATCCAACGTTTCCTGTTTATTATGTGAAACAACAAACTACCCTTATCTTTAGATAAAAGGCATCTCTGAATGTAATTAATCAGTCGGGCATCTTACAAAAAAACAGTAAAAAAATAAGTGCTGTGAACTGTGATTAGGACCAACAAAGACATCATGTGATGTAAACAACCTGTGACGTGAACTTCGCACCCAGAAGACAGTTTGAGATCTTAAAACTAAATTAAACCCAAATCTGAGTGAAACCAGTCTCGAGGTCAAGCTGAACATTTTTTGATATTTATGGTTTTGATCTCAGTTGATTTATACGGGCACCTACGTCTCCATAGCAATACATTTAAACCTTTTCTGTCCTAGCCGCACCTGTATTCACATCTATTTACAATAGATAGATAGATAATGATAGATAATAGATAATGGCTGTGTATCAGGTCATCTGTGCTGGAGATGCTGGGTTATCTTAGCAGGGAGGCGCATCATAAAACAGTTACATTCACCTCTAATATCTCACCACTTTTCCAAAATCACAGTACAGGTGACCAATCATAAAACAGTTTATGGATTTCCACCAGCACAGCGCACCACATAATTACTGGGCCCAAAGTCAGTGGCACGGTTCTTTGCTGCATGATTGACCTCACATGGAGATCAAAGCTACTTGTACAAATCATTCACAAACCAGTCTGATATGGGTACAGGTGGAACAAGCACCGCAGCATTTTTCTTTGCAATAACGAGATCGGTAGCTGTTTTCACTCTGAATTACTGGAATGCGTAAAAGTTCAACGTATGGCGGGGGCATGGTTCCACTTATACAAATATTACTTGAAGCACACAAGCAGCAGGACTTTGCAGGTCCTGAACGTCAGGAATACGAGTGTGAAAATGTAAAGTTGCACTTGACACAGCATGAAAATGAAGGCGTAAAGACATTCAGCTGCTCACTTATTTCCAAAGGGGTCACCACAACAAATCTACACATGGAGCCCCACATTCTACATGGCACAGACTTAATGATGGATGCTTCCCAGGCTTGGGAATACCACAGGAGAACACTAGCTTGTGATGCTCTTGAAGCTGAGTTTGAGTCTCCTCTTGATCTCAGTCTAGAATCTTTTATGTGAACATTTTAACCGCAACACTATGGAGCCACTAAAAGTGCACTCCAGATACAGACAAAACAAATACGTACTGGGAATTGTGGTCACCACCTCTCCGACCTGCAGTCTGTACAGAATGGTGGTTTTCCCGGCACCATCCAAACCCAGGATCAAAATCCTCATCTCCCTGGTGCCAAACAGGCCAGAGAAGAGACTAGAGAAGAAACCACCTGAAGAAGGAGGAGGAGGAGGAGGAGGAGAAAGGATTACTAAGGAAAATATACTTTTCATCAAACACCTAGTTCACTTGGCATTTTAGGCGTAGTATTCCTTTTTCTTTTTTAACGTTGACAGAGTGCTCGTGTTGCACCAAAAAGTGATGTTTACGTGTGTGTTTTTTTTAATGTGTAATGTCTCTGCTTGTATTGGTTAATAGACTGTAGTCAACATATGGCATTATATGAAAAATAAAGAAATTACTCTGTGACATTTTACCCACATTATAACCAATCCAGACCTTTTTGGCCATTTTAAATATCTTTATACAAATATTATGTTATATTTGTTGCAATTTCTCGTTGACATAATTGGACAGATACAATCCTGCTTTATTATCACAAGCAATCAATAAACAACCAGGTACAGAATAACAAATATTATGCAGGCTCCGATAATGGACGCAAGTCTTCCCAATAACACAGTCAAACTGATGATGTAGACACCTGTCTTTGCTTTTCACTTTTAAGTAGGTGAAAATTTATTATGCCCTGTGCGAGAGATTTCATTGCTTCAGTTCTTAACACTTTTTATTAAAATTTATATAATTTATGATTTTTTTCCCCACCAAAGTGAAAGAAAGCTGTGTAAATTGTAAAATAAAAGCAATTTCCAGTGGTTTTAATTCATCATAAGCGTCTTGAGGCAACTGTTGCTGTGATTTGGCGGTATATAAATAAAATTGATTTGATTTGACAAGCAGAAGTGACCAAAAGGGCGAATATGCCGAATATACTTAGGTTTGTAGTTCTTTACTCTCTTCCTGATTTCCATGGAAGCTAGTAACCCGACCTACTGTCACTGTCAACCACGCAAACTCGCTAACTGCAGTTAGCTTAGGTACACACACTGGTGTTATGGAGTATTGGTATTAGCAGAAAATGAAGCGCGTGTCGTCATTCTCAAGGTCAGTATGTAGATGTTTTAATTACAACAAAGCTGTGTGGACGGGGAATATTAGCAACAACACGCCGTTAACAAAGAGCAAAACGTATTCACTGTAAATCGCTAATGTTGGCAGGCAAGCTAACTGGCAACATTCGCACATTAAACAAACCCAACGTAAACAGGAATATAACGGGAGATAATCATTAATACACACGGAGATTACATGTAACTACACAAAATCACGTTTTGCTGACCACTAGTGAAAATACTCACCCATTTTGATAAAGCCAGGGTCCTTATTTCCACACTAAAGTGCCAGATTTGACTGGATGCGGATCTTCTTCCGTCTGGTTGACGTGTCGCTGAATGACGTCTTCAACTTGTCGCTTGGATTTTGCTTAGCAACATTCGTCACACACAAAAGCGCTAATAAAATATAAAATAAAGAAACGGCGACAATTGGAGCAAACTTTAATAATTTTGGCTGTTCAATTAATAAATTGGCCGTTTATAAAAAATATTAATATAAAATGTGTCGTATTGGCTGGACTGCTTTATAAAAATATAATCGTAGTGATCGAAAGTGCGGCACGCGAAAAGAAGATTGATCGCGACGCTAAAGTGCAGGCTACATTCAAGAAGACAAAACGGAGTCGCGTTCCCAACTGTTTTGAAGCAGTCTCAGCCATGGGAATATGACAAACAAAATTGCGAAGAGTTTTGAACGCAACTCGCATTAGACGAAGGAGTTGCCCTCTCTGAACAGCATCAAATTTATGATCACCAGAGACTGGAAAGATTTTAAAGCTAGGCTTTCAAGCTGCTAATGCGTAATGTTAATTTAAAGCGAGATGCAGCCTTTCTAAATAGTTAAGAGTAACTTCCCTGCGCAGAAATTGCTCTGAGTTGTAATTATCCACGAATGGACCTGGTCACTGTCGGCTAAGACATCATTTCCAAATCCGCGGTGAGACTGAGGCGGGACCGCCAGGATGGTGGAGCGGTCGGACCGAGCCCCTTTGCTGGACTGGGAAGAGGTTCCGTCCGCAGAGAAGCCCGGAGGTACTTCTCCGACAAAGGAACGACTGTCGAGCCCCTCCAACAGCCGTGCCTTAGGATGCTCCGCGCCCGGGTTTGGGTGGAGCAGCGGACCGGGGGGTCCCATTGCCAGCAGGTCTGTCTCCAACGCAGACGGCTGCAGCGCCCCGCCCGCGACCTCCAGTGATCTGGCGGGCACAGACGAAGCGCTGCCGCCCGACAAGAAGGAGCATCTCTCGGATACAGGACCGAGGGAGGTGTCGCTAGAAGACAGGATGGTGAAATGGGAGGAAAAGGACCAGATAGTGTCGGTGTTTGTGGTTACATTCAATACCAGATCAGGTGGGACATCAAATGTGTTTCTATGGAATCCATTTAACCTGATAAAAATACATACAGACAGGTTTTAAAAGAAGGGGAATGATCAGCTTACAGACAGGGCAGAATAAACAGATGCAGCTCTAAGTGTTGTGTCTGACGCCCAGAATGACCAAGTCTGCAGACCACCACAGGTGTGGCTTTCTCTGACCTGTAACACTAGTTTGGAGACATTATCTTAAAGGCACGACATCTTCTGCAAGCCTGGTGGCAGAACAAGCCATGACAAAATGTCAGGAACAGTGCTGTGGTAGAAAATCAATCAGCTGGTGCTTTATGCACAGTAGAGCCATGCATTTTTAATGAGAGATATGTTAAAGACGGGCGAACCCCCTGTGAAACAGCTACTTAGGAGGGCGGAGATCAGGTTAAGATTAACAGGATTTAAGGCTTCATGATGATGCTTTGGAGGCATGCAGTGCAGGAAATTCCCTACAGGGTGGAGCTGGCCACTTTATGATTTTGCAGTGTGTCAGGCTGAGTGAAGAGCAGGAGGATGGTGTGATGAGCAGTTTTATTTTCTAGATCTGACGACAAGAATCATCAGGCCCTGTGTCACAGGGGCTTCACAGGAAAGACCTCAATTAGAAACCAGATAAGCTGAATCTGATTCAGTTCCCCGTCAATGCACTCACCAGTGTTACTGTGGACTTCCATGACCCGATCCCACATGTTTGCTCATTACTGGAACCACGTGATAATGTATTTTCATCTCCACAATATAATATCCACTTACATCATTCTGTTAAGGAGTAGCCCAGTCTGTGGTGTGATAAACACAGAATAACACAAAAGTTGTTCATTTGTAGGATTTCAAAAGAAAACCGAGATAAAAACGAGCAGCCGCACATTGCACAAAGTCTTCTTTAAGCAACACTTAGAAACGTCAGCGCCTTTCTAAGTCGAACGCCACTCAGATATGTTTATAAAGAATGGATGCATGTCTGCTGTAGCATCAATATAGAAGTATACTGTATCATAACGGTGGGGTAGAGTTGTCACAACATAACAGTAACGGCACATATTTTTATTTGAAATAATCAAAATCATTATTTGTACTGATGACGTGTTATTTACACATTCATATCTTCACTTACAGTGAATGTATTTATTTTTATCACCGCTCATATTTTGAGTGTTATTCACTATTCATCACATATCAAACAAAACAAAGTTACAGGTGGAGTTATTATGATTATTTAGCATGACTTTCTTTATTAAAGTTTCGATGGGCACATTACAGCAACATGCTCTGCAAGTATCTAATTTTAATACTTTATAATGTTTTTTCGGAAAAGACATTCTACTGATGTTATATAACACGAGTTCTTCATCAAGGTTGTTTTCTGATACGCAGCATTTGATGTCAGATACGAGATGAGGTGCCATTGGGTGACTCATTCCTTACATCGACATGAAACATAATAACACAGAAGCAGATGGACGCATGAAAAAACTCGTGGTTAGTTTGTACTTGAAGGTTCGCTCCCTAAGATCATGTGTGTCCGTGTTAGTAGATAAAGCAGTTTACTGCAAATATGCTTATGAATTTTGATTTAAATTATCATGCAACATATCGAGTATCACAGAATCGCTGTATTGTTATTGTGGGTAAGTGCTCGTAGTTTTCATTGCTGAGTAACTCCTCTCATATTTGTATCTGTTAGGTGGATGTGTTATTTTGCCAAATGTGTTTCTGGCTCCATATTTTGAAAGACGTCTTTGCAAAGCTTTTTAACACCATTTTATTAGAAAGTGTCAATGTCCTAAGGTGCATCGGGTATAAATCAATTTTAGTCATATAGCGTCAAATTACTACAACAGGTACCTCATGGTGTTTTATATTAACAGAGAGAAAACTTCAGCAATCAGACAACCCCCTATGAGCAAGCACTTGGCAACAGCGGGAAGGAAAAACTCCCTTTTAACAGGAACAAACCTCAGGCACACCCAGGCTCAGTGTACAGGGTACAGGGATTTTAGTACTCTACTTATAATAATGCTTTAGGATGCTGTGAGAATGTTTAGACAAAATATGGATTTTTGGATAATTCCTCCCGGACGTTAGTTGTGCATCAGCAGCCATAGATCATACATCAAAGCAAAACCAGATTTTTGTCAGATTAATTTGACTCTCCAGTCTTAGAAGGACTCTTCAGTAACATCTGGTCCATACAGAAGAACACCTAGCACTGCATGAGAGTTGAAGTTAAACAGTTGAAGTCGCTACCAGCTGTCAAAGTGCCGGTAAAGCGTCTTTCTTTGTGGATGACAGACACCTGCAGCTTCATTTTAAGCACTGATCGGCTCATATTTCAGCAGAAACTCTTACCCACAGATCTCATGATGAGATTGAAAGGCACACTGGCTGAGTCACCTTCGGTTTCTCAGCTCCTGTCAGCTCATATTTGCTCAGCTACTTCAACCAAACAAGTAATGAATTCCAGGGAATATAGTTGGACTCGTGAAAACACACCGTCTGTTCCTGTATCAGCCTTTGTCTATTGATCCAAGTTTTATTATTATTATTGTCTCTGTGCTGTTTGGATGTGGCAGGAAACATGCTGGAGTGGTGTCTGCCCAAAGACATGGACCTGGAGGGAGTGGAGTTCAAAGCCATTGCCAGCGGCTCCCACCGAGTCAGCACAGACTTCATGTAAGGATCAGTATCTGTGTTTATGTCTCTTGCACTCTTACACGGCCGAGTCGCTAATTTTAAGTGTTAGGATGCACCCCCATGTCCTCGTCCTGGCAGGACAGAGCCGAGGAAAGTGTTTCACTGGAGAAAAAAAAAAGGCACAGCCATCTGGCAGCGTCTTTGCTTTTCATGACTCACGGCCTCATCTGTGTCCCTCTCCCCTCTTCCCACAGCTACTTCCGTAAGGGCTGCTACTTTGGCCTCGCCTGCTTTGCCAACATGGCAGTGGAGAGCACGGTGGAGAGGGGGGCAAGGATGAAGTCGGTTGGGATCCTGTCTCCCTCCTACACACTGCTCTACCGCTACATGAGCTTCCTGGAGCACCAGGTCAGGTAAGAGCACTGAGCTCTGCTCATCAAGATCTATGGCTTTCTATCAACAAAACATTTAGAGCTATGTATCAATTTCATCGATAATCAACTGAGCGATCCGTTTAGTTGTGTAGTAAAAAAACAGAAAATAGCATATTTGTGGGTCACTTTTATTTATATTGCATGTTTTAAAGCAACAGGAGTTTACCCATAGTGCACATGAATTAACCATGTAAATATTAACCCTGCAGTGTGCAAGCTCTTAGTTTGTTTGTTTTTGGAGTGGTGGTGGTTTGTTTGTTTTCCCCTTTCTTCGGTAAGGATGTGCATGTATTTTTCTAGCTTTCATAACATTTAGAATACAGAATACTCCAATAAATAAATCAGAAAGTTCGAACAGTAATGCCAACACAATGAGATAAACGTCAGGCGACAGTTGAGATCAATTTAAAACAGCTACGGAAAGGACACAAAATGCAAAAGAAGCAGCAAAACGTTTAAAAAGATCATGGAAAAACACAAAAGATCAATATTTTAACAAATGTATTAAACATGCATAATGGAGAGAAGCCAAAATTGGAGTTATGTGATGCCTGGAACTGGTTTAAGGCCAGTGAGCGAGTGACTTTTTGTTCATGACAGAAAAAGGGAAATTTCAGGCGACTGTTCAAGTTAAACTGGAACCCTGTGGTACACCACAGCTACGTGTATTTACCTGTAGTGACTGAATGCAGTGGTCATTAAAAGTCTTGAGCCACCCCTCATTTTTGCTTCCTAATAGACAGACTTGTAATTTTTTAATGTCCGCTTAAACAATCGTTCTACAGGGTTTCTGAAGCTCTTTCAATCATTTACTTTGGAGTTTGACTTCTTTTTAACTCATTTTTAGTCCTTGTGCCTGACCATTTTCAGAGGAATGTTTTTTAAGCCACTTAACACTTTTAAGTAACTCGACTAACTCAAGAGATGAACCAGAGTTTTGTCTACACATGTCATCCAAGTTAGCAAAGAAACCATTTTAAATGATGTCTTCAGATACTTTTGTTATCAGCAGAAAATCACATAACACACATTTTGTTCCCTTTTTTCTTTTGTTAAATCTTGAAAAATGCCAAAGATAAGCTTGAAATAAGTTCGCAAACAAAGTCAATCACAAAGGGTCATTAGCTGAAAAGTTGTCATATGGCGTTGTGTGCAGTGCGTCCTTAAAAAAATCAGAGGAAATTGGATAAGTGGAGGACAAGAGAAGAAGTGGCAGACCTAAAAACTAAATACAGCAGATGAACAGAATCTGAAAGTCATGTCCTCAAGAAAAAAACCGTAACACAGGAGCTGAGACATGTTCCTGGACCTGCAGCTGATCTGTTCACTGAAGCCTCATCAGAAGTGGCCTCAGTGGAACGGCAGCTGTCAGGAATCTGTGTGTCAGGCAGAGATTACACAAGAACTGGACTGAAGGTCAGTGGCAACATTATATTTTAAATTCCAGAAGACTACTTAAACAAATGATAAGGAAGCTCACCTGAGAGAGTTCAGGCCAAAGAATAAAGGTGGTCGTACCAAATATGAACTTCTTTTTGGTCACTTGGTAATAATCCAACTCACCAAGAGCAGATGAATGAAAGGATAAATATATCAAAAGAAGGTTTTGATCAGACCACGTGTCTCCTCACAAGATCAAGTATGACCTGATCTCAGATCAGATGTTTAAATGTCCGGGTTCAGTGTTTCAGCGCCAAATCACAACAACAGTCGCCTCAAGGTGCTTTACATTGTAAGGTAGACCCTACAATAATACACACAGAGAAAAACCCAACAATCACATGACCCCCTATGAGCAAGCACTTTGGCAACAGTGGGAAGGAAAAACTCCCTTTTAACAGGAAAGAAACCTCCGGCAGAACCAGGCTCAGGGAGGGGCGGCCATCTGCTGCGACCGGTTGAGGTGAGAGAGGAATAACAAACATAAAGGTTAACGAAATATTTAATCCTTTTAACAAAAGGTTTAAAAAGATTATTCGTGAGTGTCCTACAAACATCACCAGTGTCTCCACGGCTATTTTCGCTATGTGGAATTGAATCTTGTGCTTGGCAACAATAAAAAGTGTTCGTTTTCACCTCTCTTCACTGTTAATCTGTGCAGTTGTGCAGAGTACCGTGCAACATGCTCTGAACAGAGATACCACCCTCTGTCCACGTGCACGAAGACTAAACTGGCACAGAACAAGGCTTCCTTGTTGATCCTCTGTCATGTGATCTGTACCAGTCTATCACCTATAGTTCACCTCTGATTGTTATCACACAGTGCAGAGTTAAGACTTTTCAGACGTGACGTGATGATGTGGGTGTGCAAACTTGCCTTGTGGGAACACCTTTAGCACACAGACACACCTGGTGCAGATTGGTCTGTTTGCTATCGAGCAGCTGCACAGGGAGCAGTTTGGGGTTAAGGACAAACTGAAGGAGCAGGCGGCGCCGTTTTAGTTCCACCGCTCAGAATCGCTCGATCTCTTCTGTACAAATAAGTAAGAGCTCTACATGCCGCAGAAGACACCGGCTCGCTCGCAGTAATAGCTCGCACTTTCCGTGCTTCCTGTTTTCTCTTTCAAGCAGCATATTCCTCCAGACAACACTTCACTTCCCTTTATTATTATTAGTGGTGTGCACAGGCCCTTTTACTCCAGTGCCTCATCCACTCTTCCTCCTCAGCAGCTCTTCGAAAACGTCTCCCTCTGTACTCAGGCTCTCTTTCTCCCTGAAAAGTTGATCGTGTTTTCAGGGGGGTTTTCAGGGGGACAAACATTTCGTCACTCATCCGAGTGACAAGATTCAAAGTTTTGGGATTTACTTACCTGGATGATTGAGCATCTCCCTGCTTTCCCTGACAGCCCTCTCTTCCTCTTTCCACAGTTCCCACACCCTGGCCTCTCCTGGCCTCCGGTCACGCAGCGGTCATGCTCTTTACTCACCAATTCCCCCATAGCTCGTGCCACATTCCCCATCTGCTGACTGCCATGGTAGTCGTCAGTCTCTTACATAATGGCCTCTCTTGCTGGTCACAAGGCAATTAAGATATTTAGCAATTTGCGAAGAGTTTATCCAATTTTCCCTCCTCGCTTACTCGATCTCACTGCTTTTTTAAAAATGTTCTATTATTTGTTTTCTCTTTGCACTCGCAGCTTGTGAAACTCGTTTGTTTTGCAGGGCAATGCTAAAAAAAAAGAAAGAAAGGGACGATGAATGTAATTGGCGTCGAGTAATTGCAGCCTGAAAACTCTAAACAACCCCCAGCAACACAACACACATTAAAAACATTTACAGGTGATAAATGTGACCCTTTATCTTGTAGTAAAACCCAACAGTGCAGCCAGAGCAACTAGAATTCCACCTTGATTTGAGACGCAGATTCAGCATACTGGGTTTCAAGCACACACAGCTCTTTGATGTCTTTGATAAGTAATTAACCTGCGTGATGAACCTTTGAG